>JABBOT010000003.1:18914694-19125357 GCA_016165875.1 Acanthopleura granulata
AGTGATTGATTATTGTTTCAATCAGGTGCGTCAGCTGCAATTTGAGTCATAGCTAATAGATGGTTGCTGTATCTGCATATATCCATGTACATACACGTTCACATACTCGATACAGCAGACCATGAGTTTCCTGCAGAGAAAATAGGCAAATAACACAAATAAACAAAGGGAAGTGGAAAAAAGTAGTTGTCTGCAAGTAAATAACGCTCAACAGCTATTAAGCTATTAATAACGCTCAACAATTATTCTTTTATGCCTAACCCACGTGGAAGTTATCACAAGGTCCAGATCACTTGCTGGGCATTCCCTGATATAAAACAATTTACAAATTATGAAGTAAAACTATGTCACGCTCATTCTGTGACAGTTGAAATGGGCATAAACGGGCTGCTGTGGCGTAGTGGGTACACAGCTGTGTCTCTTGAACCCGGATTCAGTATCGAATCGCGTCATACGTCGAGAGACTCTGATATCAGTAATCTTGGCGTACTTCGCTTAGAACTCAGTATAACAGTAACAGGAAAAGCACTGGTCAGTCAGTCATATTAGATGACCCAAGTAATGTTGAAATGAACGTTAACCGCCAATCAGTCAAACAAACAAATGGGCACCACGGTGATCATATTACAACGTGTGTTACGATAACAAGTCATTATGAACATATAAATTTACACAAGACCCTATGCAATAGCGCCAGTTCCTGTATAACACAAACCATTAGGCCATTAACCCAAAATAACCTCTCATTTTCCCAAAATAATCAATCTGTATTCATTACCATTTGTAGTTAAGGTTGTTATAGGCTGATTTTGGAAAGATATGCACTAGATATGTACATTGTCATATTTGACGACATGTGGGAGAGCAATGGTTTGCGTTGCCTGGCTGAATCATAACCGGCAGAAACATGGGGAAATCAACTTTGGTATAGCAGGTTACATTTACTGCGTGAATAGCGACTGTCAAACTTCCCCGCATTATATACTTCCTTGATACTTGGCATACATAGGTACACTTTCACTTATCTAGATTATACCAGCTTTAGGTGTTGAATGACCCTTTGAAATCTTCAGTTTGACTTTTATGACGCTTTTCACCCAAAGATTCATTTAACACATCGAAGGATGTATTACTAACTTGTGCAACTGTTCCGCCATGTCTCAAGTCTTCGGCATGGCGTTTAAGTGAGGCGGCGCTTGGCAAGTACATATTTGCTTGAAGTTGGACCGAATGTCTTAAGTCTTTGACATGGCCTTAGAGTGAGGCAGCAACAGACACTCTCATCGGAAGAAACGCCAAAGCCCCAGCAAACATGCATTATTTTCACTATTTTTTCATTATTTTCAACCTTTCACTGTACCAGAAGCCATCCCTAGAGGAATTGCTGACATCTTTAGTTCGGTTGTCTTTGAGTTCAGTTCAAATACATTCTACTCGTCTCGACCAATAAAGTGCCAAAGAGAAGGAGTTATTGTGACCAATGAGAGTGTCCGTCATATGTGTGCAATGCGGGATTGAGATCTCCTGAACATGCAACACATATTCCACACCAAAACGAGACATTATATTGGATGACCCAGTCTACATGAGTCTGTGAATTGTCGAACTGGTTGTACATGTAGCAATAGAGGAGATCAAGGCCGATCTTCTACAGCAATGCGAAAAGGAAACCTTGATTTTCTGAAGCTGACAAACACATACACCAGCATAATGGACCAGAAGGGGCAAGGCGTGTATTTGGCCTAGTTCAGTTAGGGTTAACATAGTGTTTGTAGAACAAAAATATGATAGCTTCACATTATCTAAAAGTGACCAGCCTTCACTTATAGCCCAAGAATGGAAGATTTAAGTGGTAAAGAAATTATTTAAACATCTTTTCATATTTGTCAGTCGACAAACGTAATCACTCTTGATGTCACTACATGACTTCATTCAACCAACTGAAACAGGCCTACATACCGCGTTGACGAAACACAAATCAGGCCAATCCAGTTAAATGACTCCTTAAAGGGGAAAGCGACATTGACGTGCTAGATGAAATCACGATAATCGGCTAATGTGCTGTGTTGGACTGTCCTTAGCGATTTCCCTGGGCAATACTCATAGAGATAGTCAGGAGCCCAGTGCACCACATCGGTGACCAGTCCTGGATATCACACTGTAGCCGATAGCACTTAATTAGGTCTACGTGCTAAATCCTCTCTCAACCAGCCGCACTAATCTTCAGGGATCGAATGAATGAATGATGGATGCTTAAACCCACCTAGGGATCGGAACTGGACAGGCTGTCCATTGATAAAATCAATGTTAATTTTGTCTCAAGAAAAGTTAACCGAATACAGATTTTACAGATTGTCGAGAGTTCAAATCCAGGGGTTGCTGTGTCTGCCACGATTTTACGCCAGGAGAATTGTCAGGTAAATGTACATTGTGATGTGCGCTGGGTTTCCCTGGGATCTTCCCGGTTTCCTCTGTCAGTTAACCTTTTCGCCCTCACACTTTTGAAGTATCACTGAATTCTTTGTAAAACACCAGCAAATTTTAGGCCCATACGTAAACGAACAAATCAGAAAGATGATATGAAAAGCAGGCCAATTCAGATGTTTAAGTTGTTTCTGCAAACTTGCTGTCATAAAAATTGAGAATGTAACAATATTTATGATGAGTAGCGAGGCTACAGTTTTGGACCTAAAAGTGTGAACGTACACGTTTGTATAAACCTGTGTGTGTCTATACGGCTTTATGTAACGTTTCATTCTGTGAGGTGGAGTTTGCGTAAGCTAGAAGGAGTTGCCTCCCTTAGTTTGAAATCACTTCCTCGGTGGTATCTTAGACCAGTATAAAGATAACATCGAATCCTATTGCCTATGGTTAAAATCACACAATTATATTGTATACTAAGATACTGGTAGAAACTTATTCTTCCCTGTGTGATGAAAAGCCAACGAGATGATTTGGTATGATATATAACTCAACTGATCGAGATCTCCCATCACACTAAATGTACACAATGCCTTATCTGACAAATTTCGTGGAGCCAAGGAGAACTGGCGAACGCCTGATCATTGAGGTGGAGTACGGAGCAAGAGGCTATATTTGATTTACACTAAATTGCCAAGGCATGCCTGTGTTACAGATCTGTATGATTTCTTTTATGAAATAAATGTTGTAGGGTATGAACACTGTTAGGCCTAAGAAATACATGCCAAATGAATTTGTTTCAGGGATGTTTTATGTGTTTGATACGTTAGAGAGAGAGAGAGAGAGAGAGAGAGAGAGAGAGAGAGAGAGCTATGATCTTATAGACAGATGGTCCGATTGTTTAACGCCAATAGACCTATTGTCTGGCAAGCCGAGAGATAAATATGTATGTTCAGTATCGCGACATCTCATTTTCTCCGGGAGAAAGTGGGATGTTGATAGAGGGATCCATTTCATTTGACAAAGTCATTGATTAGGCAATTGACGACTATAATGCAGGTGTACATGCAATTAAAAGAAAGACAAAAAGAAAAAAATGAAGATATCAAAATCTGATATACCAGTGGAAAATTTTGTCAATAAAAACCCTTCACTTCTCTTTAAAACCTTCTTGGGAAAGATTAAATACACTTACATATTTGGAATTCAATGTGAGCTTCATTGACTAGTTAGTGTTGACTGGAAATATTATATCGATATTCTTGTAACGTCACTGACGTCGCCTGCACCTTTTTCCTGTCGCATTCTGTGGATATATTACAGTTTTCGTGCTGCATCATTGCAGCTGTAGACTTTTGATTGTTTCGTGGCTAAAACATTTTCAACATAACCAGTGCGGGTAATTTTTTATTTATTTTTCTTTTTTTTTTTGACTAATTAACCACAAATGCACAAAAACTATTTGAACATATACGTCAACGTTAAAAATCCACAATAACTTTGCTTGTTTACTTTATTTTTGTTTATCGCCTTATTGGTGGTTAGATTTATATGAGGAAGCGACTGAGCCCGGAGTTAAAACCATATAAGATTGGTAGATGTTATTTAGAAAGTGAATTTAAGTCACAGTATTATCGTTATTAGACGATATTATTATTCAGCACTAGAACCTGTGCTACATCTAGAAAGTGTAATCTCTAATAACGATAATACTGTTACTTAAAACCATATAGTCTAATTGACGAGGGCTGGATTCCGGCGTGTGACCTTGACTGTTCGTATGCTGATCAGCAGGAGAGAACTAAGCTGTAGGCCACGAAGAAAATATGATGACAGGAACTCCTTACAAGAATGCACCGTTGGTCTATATACTTTAGTGTGTGCGAAATCAGATGCAAATTTCCGGGGCAAATTTATCCCATATACAAATGTGTCTTTGTTGTACTTTAGTTGCAAACGTCTTAAAGCCACTATGCCTCTCGGTGTAAAAGCAGTCATTCTCAAACGGTCGGTATCATGGGCCCCACAGGGAATGCACACAGTCGTGATTAATGGCTTATACCGTAGGGCCACAGGGCTCCCTGTTTAGAGAACACATATGAACTATAATAGGAAAACCGAATATATCCGTTTAAGTGCTCTTTTACATCTACGTTTGGTGTTATACTTAGAAATAACTAGTACCCCACAGCTACAGCACACCCATTGATGTGCGAATAAAACCGTGACAGCTTCTATATCGATTTACGGTTGAAGACGTATCTTTATAGCTAGAGGGGTTTCCGTTTGACTTGTACATTCAAGGGAAGTAACTTTGTGAGGAATATGTACGGTTATACGGTATGTTATTGTATGCTTGGATGTTTCGTCGCACTCAACTTTTTCTCAGTTATATAACGACGAGGAGTTCTTAGAATGTACATTTATTCTGTGCATTCTTCTCGCAGGGCGAGTCCATGCCGCCAAAGTGTTGTCGCCACCTGAACGTCGTGCCGAAGACACAAAACATTACACCTCCCCCAATCACATTATACGGACACTGGGCCCACCAGTCCTGTTTTCCTTGCTCTAACCTCTCAGCGTGGAACGCCAAGCGAGTCAGGAACAAGTGCCATTTTTAAAGTCTTTGGTATAACCCGACCCAGGTTTAACCCCAGATCTCCCGGCCTCGAGGAGGACACTCAAACCACTAGGCCACGTAGACGGTCGTGTGGGATACGAGTATGTCTGTATACCTTTGCTGGTGTGTATGGCACCTGGGAACTCCATATTATTCTAAGATATGAAATGCAGATATGTACAAGTTTGCCAATGTAAAGCCCGCTTTGCTGGTGTGTGTGGCACATGGGAACTTTTGAACCTCCGTGTTATTCAAAATTATGAAATGCATATATGTACAAGCTCGCTGGTGTTAACCTATGTCATAACTGTCGAATACCGGGCTGAGTACCGACTTGGGCCATGGTTAAGGATATATCGGACCTTTTTTTTCAAATGTCGATCGTATTATGTATATGTTGTATATATCAACGAACACTAAACGACGATGTGTTCAACTTCGGTGCGAATTATTCACTTTTCAAACTTCTGCGTGACTTCAACAGATGTTAGTCTACCTGTAGTGAGACATGCCAATAATTATATTTCTGTACCATTATGTATAGTACATGAAACGTTCATCGGCCTTTCTTCTCCCATCCTGTAATGTAAGTAGGCTATGCCGAGATTTAACGGCGAACCTTGCTCATCTACGGAGATTACCTACATCTAAAATAATCTAATCAACTTTATTTTTCTTCCTGTTACCTTCAATAGCGATAAAGTGAGGTTATAGTTTCGTTGCATAGTCAAGTGGACGTCGCCTGAGGGCTGAGGCGATTGCGTATGTATATAACCTGTGAGCTATGTACCTGGTATTTGCACTTCAGTTGTCTCTTTGTGGACAACTCGTGCAGGAAAACAAAATAAAAGGTCACTACAGCAGCTATTCTACTTTGGGGGATATCCCTGTTATTCGTATTCAGTACAGCCTTTGTGTCCTGGTTACATGATTTTACCAGCTGTGTGTAGCATACGGCCTTCTCGACGCCAGATTCAAGAAACTACGCTGTATTTGCAACAGAGAAATCTGGGGAGAAAACCATTGATGTGGGGAGACAACTGCAGAAATCAGTGCTGCATATGTAGCCTGACGTTGCTGATTGTCTATACATGGTAGACAGTAGCAGTGAAACAAGCAAAAAATACTGGGATGCCAGTACATAAACTCATTTACAACTGCCTTCAAAATAACACTTTGGTCCTTAACTCAGTTAGGTCGACAACTCCATGGAATGTACACCTTTATTTATTTGATTGGTGTTTCACGCCTTACTCAAGAATATTTCACAGATCCTGACGAAACCCCACGACCTGCCGTAAGTTGCTGGCAGATTTTCCGTACTACCAGATATTAAGTCAGCATGATATGACCTGGACTTGAACTCACAGCGACCACACTGGGAAAAGGCCCCTTGCATGGTCATTGTGCTGCGCCAGCACGATATATCCCTCAGCCAGGTAGGCCCCATACAGGGCACACACTAGCTCTTGGTATAAGAACTGGGATTGGCACGCAGTCTCCTGCACATGGCTACAATTTGGTAGTACACAGAATTACTGTAACAATTATAGGTGATGAGGCAACACCACTGTGACTAGTATAAAAGTTATGGCCTTCACTTTCGTTTTAATTCGATCCTTACAACGTCGCGGAATTGTTCTCATATATTACTGAGATAAATGTAAGCTTCTTCTCAGTTTCCTTTGCGTGATATATATTACGTTGGTCGGAATGTGACAAAAATCTCAGATTCACCATTTCTAGATATTATCTTGGATTACAAACAAAAGGTTTTGTGTTTTTTTTTTTTTCAAATATTTAACATTACAGGTTACACTGGAATCTGGAAGTGGATACCTCACAAACCAGTTCTGCGGGAACGTCATATATCAAATATACACGCTATGTACAGCTTGAAGAGACCAAGTCAACTGGTTTAATGTCAGACATTTTGTAAAGAGTTTGAATTCTAACGCTTCCGAAATTGTTACTATAACATTATAAATGTTTGAACTCTTCCACCACTGCCACAATTTTTATTTAATATTATTAAAGTTATATATAACATTTCATTTTAGACAGTATGAAAACACACTGCGTAGGAATATGATAACTCCCGAATAAATACACGTGTCCAAAAAACAAAATCTGATGTAACTCAAAATTATATCTGGCCATGGCTGTTAAACATTCTGTAGAGTTTGCGAGAAGCTAATTCGTGTGAAATTATAACAGCCAATCGTAACAAGCAAACAATGCGAAAAAGCGAATAAACAAAAAAGGAACGAACTTTTTTCCTCCCATCAAAATGTAGAGTTAACCACTGGTAATTTTCTCTGCTGCATACTTATTTTCCCTCTGAGACTTCAGTTTAGCGTCAGGTGATCAAACATTCTACCAGCGGCTGAGTCTGCATCCAACAGCATGTTTGTGCTGTCAGCCAGGAAACACTATTATAACAGTTCTTCGCACAAAGAGACCGGGCTTAACCTCGCGAATTAATTTTGCGGTTTGTTCAAAAAAGCCCGTCATGATTGTTGGATTTACAGAAGGCACACATGTCAGCGGAGTTGCTCACAGCCTGTGACTGGTCAAAGCGCATGTCAACACTCCTTGTCATGAAATTCACCGTGATTTATGCAACATGTCAACGAATGAATGACTCGTACCTTGTTTCAAAAGGGCCGAATTATTTATTAAAAGAAAGCAAAAATACAGGCCTAACGAAAACCCGCAGTATGGACAATTATCATCCGTGTGGTTTGAACAAACCAAACTGTAATTGTCTTCCACAAATAGACGTCAGGTAATCTGTGAGGTTTGTTTTTCCATCTCCAGTGGATTTATAGCTGCATTGTTATGGCCTGTTTTACACACGCTGTTTCCCATTCATTTACGTACACTCCTTCTCCCTTAAGACTCAGTTATTTGTATTTAATGTTAATAATGTTAATATTATAGCTTTAATAACGATAGGGGGCCTCCGTGGCTCAGTCGGTTAGCGGGATATCGCAGCACAATGACCCGAAGCCTCCCAACAATGCGGTCGCTGTGAGTTCAAGTCCACCTCATGCTGGCTTCCTCTCCGGCCGTACGTGGGAAGGTCTGCCAGCAACCTGCGGATGATCGTGGGTTTCCCCCGGGCTGTGCCCGGTTTCCTCCCACCATAATGCTGACCGCCGTAGTATAAGTGAAATATTCTTGAGTACGGCGTAAAACACCAATCAAATAAATAAATAAATAAATTAATAACGTTAAATACAAGGGATTGTCAAATGGTGGAGGAAGCACAGCATTTACAATGCTACGTTAAGACTTCCTAAAGTGTGAGCAATATCACAATGTATCACAAAATGCTGTAAATTAACACTATGTTAGGTTAAATTAACATTTTTGGATGTTAAAAATCTTGCAATCTGTAACGTGTTACAGATTGCGAACGGTCATTATACGGACAGTGTGACTTATAGAGAACTTGTATACAGCTGACAACAGTTTATATGCCAGTGCCAATAGTAATTACAACATAAAGAAAAATGTCTCAAAGTAACTACACAAGTTTCTATTTTTTTCAGACTCTAGTATTCGCTGTGTCGAGAAAATAAATTATTTGTTGAGCAGAATATAGGATATATTACCACGGTTACGTTTGGTTTCAGTGGTATGATATACTGGTATATACTTATACCTAAAGTTCAATTTTGATTTCGTCTTGGCTTTCCGCCTGTATATATATATAGCCTCTAGTTTGTGTCTTTATTAGGAGTGGGTCTGTGTTGTTGTTTTTTTTTTTTGTTTATTCACAGGAAAGACACATATCTACCATCATCAATCAAATCACAGGTGGCCATCTTAGACGCGTTAATCCCTCAGGTGAAATATTATTGAAAAGAAACGCACCTTGTTTCAGAGTTGGCCGTAATTGTACTAACAAAGGTGATGTTTGTTAAAACATATTTCTTTTACACCCGTACAGCTATATGTATTTAAGTGTATATCCCCACTGATAGAACCTATACAGTTTCGTCATCTGTACTCTTGTAATGGATGGTCGAACTGGAACTAGTATTAGAAAATATATATCGACTGCATTTGCTACCTAAGTCATAGCCTCTCTACAACATGATTGGTTATGAAGACTTGTGATACAATTTCACAAGTAGCATGCAAAGGTGAAGTTGTTTGTCTTGATTTACACTGGCGCCGAACAATTAGCAGCCACGTGCTCAGTGTAGCGGAAACAACCTTGAGCAAATATCTTACAGCCCATTACCTAACCTACCGTTATGAGCTTTTCATTCACCCCTAAGTATTATCCCGCCGGCAAAAGATAATTCATTTGTCGCAGCTAAGGTGAAAAAAGTATCTTCGCCTGGCTGCGGTGATATATCGTGCACTTTTTGGGTAATATAGGCCAGTTTCTCAACGCCGATTGTAGCCTTGAACGGAGTACGAATATCAACAATGACGTCAGACGATCCACGCAAACCACTGCACAGTTGCAGTCGAAAACAGAAAAGAATCTGCGCCGACATGTGTTAATAGCTTTGTCAATTCCAGTTGACAGATGAGTATTTTAAGCGCGGACTGGGTGCAGTGAATGGCTTGTCGTGCTGTGCTCTCTTCAGTCTGTGCATGTATGTCTCTATATTAGTTAGGTCATTTGGAGCTAAGAGATCTGCAATGATGAAATGTCGCTGTCATATATACATGGCATGTACACAGACATAGGCCTATAATAGCGTGAACTGTCTTATTTCCACAGTGTACATGATTTTTATATTGTACACATGCCCTTGATTTCCTCCCACCATAGTGCTTAGAGACGTTGTATAAGTGAAGCATTCTTGAGTAGGCGTAAAAAACAATCAAATAAATACATAAATATTGGATGCACCAAGGTGCATTTTATGTGTGAATAAAACATAAACCTACACTGTTTTTATTTCATTTTTATTCATAAACACTTTCTCTTGTTTCGCGTGAAAAAAATGAAAGGCAAGTGTCTCTAACCACTGGGTCATACGTATACATATATATGGGGCGATGGCGCTGGTCCAGCTGGTAAACTAATGCATTGTTGCTGAGTCCACATCGCAGGTGATACTAGTACTTCGTACTCCGCGGTTTTACGTCGGTTATTGACGATGTGTTGCATTTCTCTGGAGTCCATGTTTGCCTTTTTTTCTGTATTCAGTCGCAGCATAATTAACAAAGTTTTACGTCCAATCATAAAGAACAATTAAAACGTTGTTACCTCTGTCAACGAAAAGAAAGCAGGCCCCCAAACCAATCAGAACAACAAAGTTTAGGTACACGTTCACTCGAACAATGTGGTGCACAAGTACAATACATGTATTTTTGTGTCATAAATCGTTTTTATGAAGTCACAAAAAGAGGTCTCTAAGGTATGCTCGGTAAATACGTACCTGAAAGAATTTCTGCATAATATAAATGCGACATCACTGTGAATGTTTGCAAGCTTTAATGACAGAGCTGTATGCAGCGAAACAGATGCATAGGGCAAATAAAATTCCATATATGCACATGTCTGCATATTAATAAAACTGAACGCAGACCCATCAATAACTTCAGCAGATGTAGTTATTTAGAGCTTTTCTCCATGAATATTTGAAGCTGTAAACACTTATACTTCCTTATAGTGTTGTCATAAACTATACATTATCCCCTGTACCATTGCACCGCAATACTGATTCACACATAATACACTTGACGGCTGACGAATTTGTCAGTAATACCACGACAGCAATACAAACATAATACATAGAAAACACTATTTATGTTCAGACTCAGTACGCTGTCTACTTTAGCACGCTGTCGGAGGAATGTTTGGCTATTTCAGTATTGACTATATGTCACACAAAGGCTGGCTTTCTGGCCCCACTCTTTCTTTAAAACAGCTTACATATTTTACTCATATCATATATTTCATACACTGATTATAGAATAATATGAAAGATGAAAATGTCTACACATTGCTTCGAACACGTGGACCCAAGTAATTGCCAAATCGCAGTCAAGAGTTAAAGCATGCGTAGACCTTGACGTGGAAATACTTGGAACTACGTCCTTCGCCAAATAAAAAAAAACAAAACAAAACAAAAAAAACACCCACCTTTTTCTCATCTGATTCCGTAATCTGATTTCGACGTTAGTATACGTATGTTTACTTAAGTAAGGTAAATTTTACCCATTTTAAACTCCGCTGGCTCAATCTCTTAAAGCGCTGTTTTTTTTTGCGAATATCAGGATCTATAAGCTACTGAGGCAGCGTGTTCGAATCAGCGCTTGCTACTTCGGCTGTGGCTTTACGTAGGGAGGTTGGTCAAGCAGGTAGCGGGCGAAATTTTCTGGACATTCGGTTTTCCTCCACCTATAACCTTGACCGCTGTCATATGAGTGGAAAATTCTTGAGTACAGTTTTAAGCATCAATCAAATATACATGTATAAATAAATTGTCAATTCCAATCACATTTATATTCAGGTATGTTTTGGACATTTATTTATTTCCATCATTATTAGTTAACGTCGTATTAAATGGTTCTTCACTCATGCTATGTGGGTGGATCAGGATTATGGGTGGAGGAAACCAGTGTGACCGTAATATACCACCAATCTTCCCTAACTACTTGATAACAAAGGGATAAAGAAAACCACGAAAACTGGATTCGAGCCAGGGCCTCGTTGCCACTGATCAGAAGTCTATCAGCTACAGAACCTAGCAACAGCAGGCGTATGTATGTAATATATCTTTCTGACATTTTGCTTCACAAAAAAATTCCAAATTCTTCAGCTGCATTGCATTGTCCATGATAATCCCTGGCGGTATGATCTGTAGACCACCAGGACCAACTCGCCAAATACAGACGTTCCGGTCTGAGATACAACCTTCACTGGAGGCTATACTATATCTATCTGGTTCAGATCAAAATGACATTACCAGATAGACAATTTCTGTACTAATTCCATACACTGTGACCTAGTTTTACGGATTGTACCCCCTGTTGTATTAGCCATAAACCGATAGGGTTTTTTTCATGATCTTGCAGGCAGTACGCCCCTACACGCCCCCACGTGCAACTGACTCAGCGGGTCAGATATATTATATAATAAGAAAATATCCAGACTTAACATTAATTCCGTTTTCTTAACGAAGAACAACCATTATACGTTTCGTTATCTGTTCAAGTTATTAACGGACACTTATTGCATTGTCATTATTACAACAGCTCGACGCTGGGTTTAAAATTATACAAACTTATTATCTTACAGCAGTAACCCGCCCTTAATACAATATTCAGAATGAATAACTCCGTTTACTGTAGGATTATTCAAAATGAGCATTTGGTTTAAAGGTCCTGCTTGAAGGATAGGTTCGATTATTTATATTTAATAAGAAGTTGAATTATGTAGATGTTATTCATTCACACATATTACCTTGTCACAGGCAATAATAATATCGTGACTGTTATAGACATGATTTCCGTGACTTGTACATATACGTCATAGTAATCTAAATTCAGCGTGATAAGTAAAACAAGGGCCATATGGATGTGATACGGACCGTTAAACCAGCATTGCACATTTATCCATTTCTCAATGACAACGCTAATCCCGACAGGCATTTAGCTCAAGAAAAACGTCCACATGAAAGCAAATCGTAAACAGAGGCCAGATGAACAAATATTTTAGGTTTTGTAATGTTTTATAAAGAAGGTTCAAAAACGTGGGCAGAGTCGATACGCACTACGGAGCACAATACAATGCCTTGACTCTCCCAGTTTTCTTTGTAGGGTACGGATTTTGGTTGAATGGCACGTGTTTTTAGAGAAAATGTTTACCAAGGTAATAATGACATTCCGGTGTAGATGTGTCAACGGTAAGTCGGGCAGACATGGGCCCCTTCAGTCGCATAAATAAATGCATGTATATGTATTGACCTCAATGCACCATGCGCTAAAAGCTCTCTTTGTCAAGAACGCCAATCATACTGCGCCACTGTATATATATATATTGAAATCAGCTGAGCATGTATATATATATATACATATATATGGCTCTATGAAATTAGATAACATGACAAAAAGTCGATTTTGATGAAACTGGAACGGAATTTTATAGTAAAAGGGGAACTTCTCCTGTATAAATAATTCAATGGGAAAAAAGACCGCTGGGCAGTCGTTAGGGTAACAGCCCCGGATGGGCTGTGGGAATGAAAACAGTTATTTTTCTATCTTTCTTGTGGGTGACAGCCAGTAAAGATGTAGCCCTAGTTACCCGTCTGTTCAGTAGGTTGCGATTTCACATGGTGTATTCATACTGTGCCACCCACCCGCTATGACATGGTATTATATACTCTGGGACGTTTACCTCCACTTACCCACTCCACGTAGAATAAGGTGTGGCTTTGTGTGACGTCGCAATGGGATATCTGCCAAATATGGAAGTGATTGACACTAAAACCGACATTCCTGACCATAGCCTCGTAAAGTGGTTCCTCTGAAGGACGGGACTCGGAGGGTTTAGGTTTCAGAGGGACGGGAGAGGTACGGTAGGACATCCACAAAGCTCCCCAAGCTTGTTGGCTCAGATCTCTGCGGCGTGCGCCGTAATTCCCCTCCCCTCCCCCCCGACTCTCGTCTATTTATAGCGGTGCTCGCGCAGTGACGACGGTTTCCCTTTATACCGGCTAGATAGCCTGGGCCCATTGCAGTTAGTTCTGTGTTACCTGTGTGACAGGTAAAGGTGTGTTAAGCAAACCGAGGTTAATAGATCTGTGGTGGAAGGGGAGGCACCAAGGCAACTCGGCGCTAAGATAGGCCTACTGATATCTACAAACTACACGGACAAGCACTTGGTGTGTGCTAACTGTGCTCAGTTATGATTACCTGGTTGGACTAGCTACCTTGCTGGCTTAACCTAACGGTAGTATCGGACTACCTCATAGCACATGGGCTAGTTTACCTGTACAGGTACAACTCGACATTCAGTTAAGAAGACAGGTAAGAGCACGGCTGAGCGGATTAGGGCATTAACAGACAGAGTCCAGCTCGTATCAATCTTATGAGTAGATGTATATTTACTGGCAGTGCCTTCGAGTGTAGAGGTTCGATGTGAGGACATACAGGAAGGAGAAATCAGTTGCTACTCTGATCAGCTAATTGGCTATAGTGATTCAAAATGGCAGCCGTGCAAAACGATCTGCTCACCAATAACGAATTGAACGATACAAGTCACGACGGAGAAAATGCCTCGATTAACAGCGAAGGCGACGCGGACGATATCATCGAGAGACTTCACGACGTAACAGCCTTGACCATTCCCGATCGGGACATACCCTCCTCCATCGAGGACTCGGACAGTACCCGGTCTACAGAGGCAGCCGAGACGGGATCTGTCGGGGCGGTGTCTAGTACCCCGTCTGAAACAAAGAACAACATCAGCGAGGACGGCGAATCTAGTCAGCACGAGGATGGTGTCAGCAATGGTGTCCCCCAATCGAACGAGGACACTACTAGCACGGCTTCCTCCGATCACAAAGGAGAGAACGGAACGACGAATGACGACGAGAATCAAACAAGCACCAAAGACAGTACCAAGAAAAAAGGTACGAATCCAGTCAAAGGTTTGTTGCGAAAGTTCACCAAGTCTTCCAATAAATCTTCTAGCTCTCGGTCGAAGGGCTCTTCGGGCAAAGACAAGCTTAAGCCCGACCCAGACCTGTCGGAGGTGACAATAGATAAACTACCACAATGCTTTATTGTCAAGTACCTGGGGAAAAGAGAATGTGACGGCCTGTGGGGCATTAAACATGTCCGGAAACCCGTGGATGAAATGGTGAAGAAAGTTACCAAACAGCTGGAGACCGGCGACAAACCTGTCGAACTACCTCTGATGTATTTAGTGGTGTCCCCCAAGGGCCTGGAACTGCGGGAACACAAGAATAATAGGGTCAAGGACGATTCCATGCCGCAAGTAGGTACGATTCCAATCGACTTTATTTCCTACGGCGTCCAAGACTTGAAGTTCTGGAGAGTGTTTACCTTTATCGTTGTCCAAGAACTCTCGGCGAGATCCAAGAAAATGGACTGTCACGCTTTTATATGTGATTCTTCGTTATCAGCTCGGAAAGTTGCCGTATCTTTGGCGTTTGCCTTCAGAGTCAATATGCGGAAACTAAAGCAGGAAGGTAAAGAGCATCGGTTCCAGGTGGACTTGAGGCCCCCCGATGAGCTGGCGAATAAGTTCACGGCCCAGGAAGGCGAGCCCGAAGCAGCCGAATGCTGAGAAGATTACTGGACTTCACAGGCAGTCTGCTATACCTTCCAAAGATCTGACTGGCAAGCCGAGAGACTTGGTGTACACGTCCACAATAATAACAACTCCTGTGGTTCTAAGCCGACAACAGATGTCTTGCCACCTCGAAGCTTTAGCCGCCCATTGGAGGGCCTCTGCGTTCGCATGATTATTTATAACGGTGAGAATTGATACCCCTGACTGATAGACAATCAGCATAATCTTCCAAAATATTGAAAAATCTACATTGGCCTTGAAGACATCCTGAAAGTTGATTTGGATTGATTTTAAACGGCTACTGTTACATGAGAAATATATGCCCGGATAAGTTATTATGATGTAAACTTATTACTGGAACTTCCTCACAGGAATACGGTACTAACTTTGAGCAGGTGTTTTACTCAAGGTGTGTCACGTAATGGACAAACTCTTCCATTTTATGCTAATTCGGGTGCATTTTTTGGGGTACGATCCGGGCACCACAGGCTACAAAGGTTAAACTTAGAAGTGTACGTGCAGATGATTCACAATGAGAATCACGCATAATTCGCCCCATTTGACCCGAATTGGACAACCCGTAACGACTGTACATATATCTCTATATATTGACTTCTGTTCACCTGCCTTTTGTATTTATAAGACTTGCATTTCCCTGATAACGACCCATGTATCTTCTGCAAGTTGCTTTAGATATGCGTTTCACGTGATTGGACGAATCATTTCAGTGCGTATTTAACTTTGTATATGATCTCCTGCAATTAAGGTGTTGGATATGGATATGGATTTGCATTGCATTATACTGTCATATAACTGAAGTTTACAAGTTGAAAATTTTCTGAGATTGAGTTCGTCTTAGTCTCAGACTGTGTCCTGGATTCTGACATGCCATCTGAGGCGAAGATTCGTTATGGACATGGTTTGGTCTCAAATCCATGTATTTGCATTGTCTCACTATGTGGACAAGGGATGATTCAATACGTACTACAGGTGGCTAATGCACAAATCAGTTTGAACAGGTAAAATGTAAATAGCATTACCGGTACTACATGGATATGTTAATCAGTACTGGCGGTGCAGTGGAATTCTACTGCCGCAATATCCACGCGTTATTGATAACGGTGTTTGTCTAACCTACCAGTGTATGCCGAGTGGGATTCGAACTTGACGAAAAATGTGTAATGTAAACAGTACCACTATCCCTGTGTTCATTTGACCTAAATACTTACCTGTTTTGAATTCATATCAAAACCAATCTCTGTCGAAGTCTTTTGCCTTCAGGCGTACAAAATCATGTAACGACATCTTTGCGAGAAAACTGATTTAATGTGCACTTCCACCTGGTGTCGTAAATCAATACTGTTATTATTTAGAGCACATGAATGCAAACGGTTACTGCCGGGTTCGGTATGGACATTATGGGACTTGCAACAGTAGACAGTTGGTTATGTTTACATTTAACAGCTCATTGGCTACGGGTAACAGGGCTTGCACAAACTGTCTATATAAAACAGGACATACAAAAATGCCGATCTAGTCTTTCAAGTGCCCTGATGCGTGTACAACTTATTTTTTGACACTATATTTAGTTCTGTGACAGTTTTGTGTCGTCCCTCGGGGTCAAATGGAGACATCTGCAAAAAGTAACACAATAAGCCCGTATTTTGTCGTTATGATGAACTCGAGAATCACGAAAGAAAACATGTAAATGTACGCCTACATATATGTTCTGAATAGCTCAGTAATCAACGGCTAAATACGTGCCAACATGCCTGATTATATTGTTACTACATGTATACGGCTTATTTATATCCTGTTATTGTTATGACGTAAGTTATTATACCTCTCCCCGCTAAGCCTCTTAATACCAGGTTAAGCAGATATACAAATAAAAAAGCTTATGCTTCCAAGACTTAACATTGACATAGCTTGTGGTAATCTACCTACTCTTATCTCAACTCCCATGATAGAATAAATCTGGCACAATAAACTTCCAGGACACATTTTATTTATGGAAAACATGTTTTTCAGCGGATACAATGCCAAGGGGATTCCAAAATAATGACGAGTTTCCCTCCTTACCAAAGATGCCCTGAACCGATCGTGTTGCTTTGTTTTACGGAAATAGCCTGACGTTCATGTGACACATAACAATTATTTATTAAATAATAACTGATTATTATTATTTAAAATTAAGGAAATTTCCAATTGTATAATCGTGTGAGAACACTCGAATCTTCTTGTCACCTACTAGTCTGTACAATTGCCACAGTAAGTTGCCACGAGTAAGTGTGGTTGGTTTTACCCAAATAACGAGGTATAAGAACAAATCGCTTTAGGACACATATCCATTTATTTGATTGGAATCGAAAGCAAGGGAGGGATTTTTTTTTCTACAGATGCGAGTCCTGACGGAATAAGAGGACCTTTATATACTGCAGTGTGCATTATTACTTTGGACATGGGTTCCAATATTAGATTGTGTATGCATGTAAAATATAGAAGACTATAGAATGCAGAGAAACACCAAGGGAACGATGCTAGTCTGATCACTAAATGGTGACGCATGGCCGGTACGACCCGACCTGTTGTCCTGTAATTTACACCAGTTAGGGTTTTTTCCCCCAATTGATAATGTAACTACATATATGACAGTAACTTATGTGTCCTCCTAGCACTCAATGTCAGAAGTTTATTACTATGCATGCATTGTGAACATGGGCTGCAAGACGCATATTGCAAGCTCCTTGATCACAACACTGATCGTGAGTGAGTATTTAAATAGCTGTCACACACAACTGTATGGGAAATAAGTAGCCCCGCTTAAGTAGGATTGTTATTTTTTTCCCATGTTTTTCCCCCTCTCAGTCAGTAGTTGTGAGCGGCACAAATGAACGATTGCATGCTATCTGATGCAGACGTAGGCAGTAGCAATCTTTCCTCATTTGAGATTAACATGTCACCCACTGATCAGATATTGTTCTCACTAAGCCCTGATTTTTAACTGTCTGAATCATTGTTGTTCAACTTATTAATTGCCATCTAACAAAGTAGCTTGTTTCAGGATGTGAGTGTGTTTGTCGACAATGTACATGTAACCAAGGTCACATTGCCCCTTTTCCCCGACTCCCACCCCCGGTCCTACAATACAATGCTAAGCTACCGCATTATAGTTGATGACGGGCTTATAGTCTTAAGGATATGTGTCCATATTGTTCACTGCAAGAGACTGTGAAGTCCAAACGTAGAACAACAAAATCATTTGGTCAGGATGTCTTGATTTCTAATCGTCTGTTGCACCTTTACGTAAGGAGCTTTCTTAGGTGAATAACGAAGGGCGGTGGTTTCCACTGGACTCATCCACTCATAAAAATTAACGACCTTCGTATATTAAGTGTATTATTCTTGAGTACGGCGCAAACCCTTAGTCAAATAAATATACAATACAGGTATATGTATGTAAATTGTAGTGTGATAACATTTGCAGAGAATGTTTCTAACTGTATTGGTCGTGGGTTTCACACCGGCCACTGCCCGGTTTCCTCCCACCATAATACTGGCTGGTGTCGTATGAGTGACATATTCTTGAGTATGAAGCCTTTATGAGGTAATAAAGTAACTTCAACAACCTTTTGACATTGAAAGAATGAGTTCCTATGTACTGATAAATATTTATAAATTTAAAAAAACGTCCGTTTGTCCGACGGATGAATATGAGTCCGTCCTGTAAAGCTTAGAGACACAGCGAACCCACACAATGGATCCAGGGGTTAGGATATAATGAATATTGCCTCGCATGTCAAAGCAACACCCGGTGTAATAACAATACTGTAAAGCACCCAGTACTCAACTGCGACAGAGAAGTTCGTAAACTTGGCCGACCACGGTGGATTTTTTTTATCATTTGTCATCATTCCCAGAATTCCAGAATAGCTCTATGATATATACTGATGTGCAAAGAAATAGTTTAAAGGTTGCTTCGTTTTCACCGGGCCATTTGTCCACTGAAACTGTCTACAGTGCGAAAGATCTACTCTCTGTGGACAAAGTGTCTATAGAGGATGCCTATATAATGAAAAAGGTCTATTCCGTCGATCAAATGTCTACAGTGATATACATGGATGCAATGGGATAGACTGTTTACTTCACGATAGTGTCTGTGGAGAATGTTGTACGTGACTGCCTGTGCTGTGTTCCTCTGTAAACCTTAGCGTTCTTTTGTACACGTGAACATTTGACGAGTTTTGTACTGGTGCACGAGTATAGCCTGTTCGCGATGTGGATTTGGTGAAGTACAATGAAGAGCGTTGCCTGTAACTGGACACTCCTCAGATAGGAGTTGTGTGTATGGTTTAGAAAACATCACGAGACCAGCCAGTATACTGAAATACCTCCTTAGCTTTTCACCTTGCAATGCATTCAAAGAGAAGACCGGTAACGCGAAGAACAGCGCTCAACTCGAACCTTATCAGATACTGTGTCATTAATATATGGTTGTACCACGCTGTATGACTTGATTATATATATGCCTGTCTTCTGACATAAGAATGACCTTAAATACCTCACATGCAGCTATCCCGGGCCTAGCCTAATACAAAAGCATGATGAATTAGCTTAAAGCAGTGTGTAAGCCGATCATTCACTTAACATAGTAATCAGACAAACACTGCTCAATTCAGCTGCACATATGCCCCACAATTACAGTTCCAGTACCCTGTTTCGCCCCACAGTTCTAGTGTCCCGATGGAACCATATGGCATGAAAGTACAAAAATGTTTAATTTGGCTGACTGTTTCACCCATTCTGGATGTATTTCACTTGTATGACATTTCAAAGAAACCCCGTTCACTCCACCATACCTCTCCATCTAGCAGATAAATTTGACGACTTACAGCCGCAGCCGAACCTGCGAGAGCTGAAACTAAACACGCAACGTCACTTACCAATTTCTAGTTATGGGGAGAACTTCTAAGATGACTTGACCAAAGAGGATTCAGGCAAGATGTAAAGCCAAAGACATGAATAAAGCAGAGAAGGCCTTTGACACACTGATGTGTAACGATGACATTCAAAGTCAACGTTGTGAAAAAGACAAAGGGAGAGAGCGTTAGGCTCTAAATGTCAGCAGGCAGGGTTTAACTGCCAACTTAACGCAGCATTTGTCATACCTGTGAACGCCCTGTATTTTTCAGTAGGTTAGTTAACTGCATACGTAACATGGTTTGTCGCCATGACTGTATGTGTTTGGCATTTACCGGGCTGTTGTCACGTGATTCCCTGTCAGTATATGTCAACCCTGACTGAGCAAGGAAACAGCAAGGCTTTTCTTGTTGCAGGCTCCACACAAAAGCTACGCCTACAGGGCTTTCTTAGCTGTGGCAAACATGTCTTGCCACAGCTGATCTGCCTATCTGTCTGTCTGTCTTTCGGTAGGTGAATTGCTTTGTCGGTCCGTCAGGGAATATTTGAATGAATGAATGAATGAATGCCACATCGGCAATTTTTCAGTCTTGTCGTGGCGAGAACAGCCAGTATTTGAGACAACATTTTACAACGGCCGTAAACTTAACAAAGGGTCTTTCTGCAAGACGACACGAAACCCTTATGTGAATGACGTTTTGCGGGATGCCCAAGGCTTTGCGAATTTGACCTTGTTTAACTGCCGATATCTGTGCAATATGTAGAATATCTGTTTTCTTGCAAAAACCGGTTCAGTTGTAACCTACATTCTTTCCATATGTGACACTAAAAGAGGTAAAGTAGCATTAACGTTTATGGTAGCCTAAATGTACATAACCCATATCCGTGTTAGGATGTAACGGTAACATAAGAACATATTCTCTTTTAGCAACTCGAATAAGAAAAACACAAAACCGTAACAATGACGCGAAACAGAATGTGGCACCACAAGCTTTTAAGTATTCTTTATATGCCTTACAAGAATAGACATAATGTAAAAAAGGTAGTAAACATCCTGTCAAATGTACACTCATGTTTTCTCCAATCTCAGGTATCACAGACGTCTGACAGCTGCTCACTTTATTTTATATATATAGAGAGAGTAAACACTTGGATCAACCAGATGTCGTAACATATGATTGGACTGGAATGCCGCGTCGCTGTCAAAGTTTAACGGTTTATGGGATGTCCAATGACATGCAGCACAAACGAGAGGAATGTTCAACTGGGACAGTCTTATCCTGTATGTTCACTCAGCACAGGGAGTACTGGTTTATATACCCCTTGTAGGTTAACGTCCCTCGTGCATGCCTCTGTACATACGAATAAAGAGAATTTGTTAAGATACATTTAACATTACTTAACATAGGTTTTGTCCACGTGAATGTCTTAGACATAATAGGGCCTCCATGCGCTTGTCTTCAAAGTTGTTTAACGAAACAAGATAATGAAAGTTGCTTTTGTTATGTCGTGGCTATTCAATGGAATATACGTGCGTATACTCTCTGTACACGGATCAACGATATACAAACTCGGCTTTCTCAGACTACACTGGACTGCAAATGGGTTTGAACTCCTACAGCCACGTGGCTGTAGTCAGCGAAAACTCTGGTTTACTTCAGGTTTGGTCATGCTCAAGACATTAAAACTCGTATAATGGTGGGTTAAGGTAATAGGCCTTGTATATATCGAAAATTGGTAATATTTGGCACAGGGTAATTGACCATGTATCTGTTGAAAATCAGTAATCTTTGAGACGGGGTGATAGTACAATTACTGTTGCCTGGGCATGCTGACAGTCTGTTATAGGACTGGGAGAGACATCATTTTGTAGGGGCTTCAATCCAGTGCTAAACGGTAAAATCCAATGCAGTTTCTGATATCGCTTAAAAGGAATAGACTTTCCTTAAAGTGAACTTAAAGTTAGGGTATGCTGACTGCCCAGTTTTCTTTATCTTTAAAATGTTCAAACAATTCTAGCCAATAATGGGTAATTACGGTTTTGTTCGATAGACTTGGCTATCGCTAAAATAGTGAACTGGCTGAAGATCTTGTAAGTTTCCGTGAAGTTTAATTGCATCCTGGACCCCTGGCATTGTCCCGGATCGGTCAGAGGTATTTTTGTTTATCATAGGCATTGTATGTTCATGATCATTGGCATTGATCAGCATTAGAGAAGAATGGTTCAGCTTCTCGAAGTCATGTACGAGTTCGTCGAGGTGATAAATTGAAGCATTACATGTAGATTCATATAAGTTCATAAAAAGGTAAAGATTACTTACCGTGCAACACTATACATTCATTCTAACATATATTTATTTATTTGATTGGTGTTCTACGCAGTACTCAAGAATATTTCACTTGTAAGACCACGGCAGACATTGTGGTAGGAGGAAATCGGAAAGAGACGGGAGAAACACTCGACTACTCGCAGGTTGCATTCCTTCTAACACATACGGTCACCTTAAACACTGATATATAAACATGTAGGGGGGTGTAGAATGCCTATTTTGATATACGCCTTTATTTCTTCAGCTACATTCCGCTGGGTGCTCATTTTTATTCGCCTTGATGAAGGCTGTGTTAATGCATTTACATTGTCATTGCACGATTAGCTCGTAACATATCCGGTGCCAGTCACGGCATCAGATAAGCACAAACATGTTCATGTAGTTGTATATGACAATTGCGAGGCTGATGACCTTCAAACACCAAGGGTGTGTTTGTCATGTATAAGTCTGACGTATAAAAGCCACCACAAATACTTATTTATTACTGTATAATCATGACCAGCCATGCTGATTAACACAGTTAATGATCCATTCATCCTTTCACGCCGTCTTGACAGATCGCTTATTTTCTAAGCAGCTGTTTATTACCGTTGTTCGACTGCACGATCAGAGCATTGCTTCAGTGATACTTGAGACCAAGGTAGTGGACTTACTAATTAACTTTATCAGATGGCCTCCGCGTGGCTTAGAGGATTAGCACGCTAGGGCAACGTAATGAGCCAGGAACCTCTCTGCAATGCGGTCGCTGTGAGTCCAAGTCCAGATGATGCAGGTTTCCTCTCCGTACGTGGAAAGGTCTACCAGCAACCTACGGATAGACTTAGGTTTCCACCGTGCTCTGCCTCATTCCTCCTCCCACCCAAATCAATGCTGTTCGATGTTGCATATAAGTGAAATATTCTTAACTGAGAATACTTCGTAAAACACCTTCATGCATGCTGGCTTCCCTTACGGCCGTACGTGGGAAGGTCTGCCAGCAATCTGCGGATGGTCGTTGGTTTCCTCCGGGGATCTGACAGGTTTCCACACACCATAATGCTGGTCGCCATTGAATAAGTGAAATATTCTTGAGATTGTAGTTGTAATGCCCAAGTTACTGTACCTTCATACACTGGTTAAAGTGGCCGTTTACGAAGTCACCAATGATATACCACCAGTATGCTGTTCATATCTGTACGCCACAGCACCTTGAAATCAGATTTTTAAACAAGTTTCAGAAAAATCTGTATCTCTTCTGTTTTACACAGGGAGGAAATCAGAACAGCAGGTCGTATGTCTTCATTTGGATTCCTCTTCGATGGATGAGTAAGGCATGTCAAAGAGGATTAACAGCTGTCATAAAACACCGGTAAAATTCCTACATGACTGGTAAACCAGTTACAATGCTTAACAGAAAAACATCTGTTCCAACGACTCATGACCGCCTAAGAGGAATGTAAACTGAATAAAAAATGAGGATAAGAATAAATTGCTTTGTATTATCTTGAGTGTTTTTTCACATTAAGTGAATCTTTGCATTCATTATTCATACAGTGGGGAGCAATTGAATGACGAGGATCTCATTTGCATATATAATAGTCTTAAAGGGCCTATTGTGAAGTATTGTCTGTGTCTTAATTGTATCTGTTTATTAAGATAGTCTGTAACATAAATGAGAGAGTTTTATGGAATACGATTAGTATCGACTGACAAACAAGTATACTTCTCAGCTTGATGCCTGCAGATAATTTTGACAAGGAATATAGATTGATGGACTGACGAATTACGTCATACATGTTTTTGTAAGTCTTTTAGGCCTGTACATATGAAATGTCCTCGACAGTCAATCTGTATACATGGTTGAATAAGAGGCGAATAAAGAGAAAAACTCAATGTTTTGACACGAACACACATTTCCCCAACTACATTACATTACAATTCGATTCGTTGTATAACTCTTTGTCATAAATTTATGGGTCAATTTGAGTCAGCTTAAATGTTGCGTCTCCCGGTTGTATGTACAGTAATGGAAATTACGGTCTAAAAACCAACTTGTTCTAGAACCTCTGCCGACTATTTTTGATCACACGAATATTCATGCAGACCTAATTCAAAAGACAGAATAGCCAGATTCTAATTTCAACGCGTTTTAAAGCATTTTTTTTAAATATGTACACATTGCATACTTTCCAAACCCTGTTTGTCGTTAGTCGGACAAGAGACAACATGAATGCATACATACTATAATTTAGCGTTGCAGTAAACGTCAGTGTGGACAAAATACGACCCACGTGTTATCGAGAACAAACATGGGTCAGCTTCGTATACCAACACAATGCCTAGGTTGTGTGGATATAGTTATGAGGTGGGTCTAAATTTGCTAGTATATCACAAATTATTTATAGTTGATTTCAAGACGACAACATGGCCGTGTGGTTCGTGAATATGCAAGCATGTGTATATAGCTATTTACCATAGGCTTGGGTGTATGCATCATAAAGTGCATGAACTTTCATTCACGAGATATGATATTGAAAGTAAAAAGTCTATATATAGACTGACTGGAACCGGTTTTAACATATAGAAAAAGGAGTTTTACTCATCGAATAACTCAGGTATAGAAGTAATTGCAAAAATACCCCCAGGTAACGTTATTCAGATGGCGTTATGCCTGTATATGGAGTGTCGCAGGTAAAAAAAATAAGTTCCTAACTCCAGCACTAACGGTGTGAGTGTTGTGAAGTGATCGCTCTGTCCATTGCACAGTGTCTTTTTCACGTTTGTAAAGCTGACCCTCATTTAACAGTTAACGTTTCAATGCATATAGGGCAGAAAATGAATTTATTGAAATAAATGCAATATCTTCGTCATTTGTACGGAAGTACAAGGTTTCAGTGTTCTAGTATAATATCTTCCCTTGGTGTATTAACGGACCGTTAGAGCACATGACTAACACAATTAGAACGAGAAATGAAGGATAAATACTTAGCCTGATATTAACAAGTGTTCCAGACAATAGAATCAAAATTCAGAATAAACTATTCATCTTATGAAGCACTGGAATCGGAAGGCCTAAAGTGGCACAACATTCAAACGTGGAGTTACAGTTAATGTTTCGCCCAGCTTTACGAGGATACTATAAGGCTTGGACTGCATGAAAGGCCCTTCCACATGACAAATACTGCTAGAAAGCTCTTCATTTATTATTTATCAATCTGATTACAGTTAAACGCCATTATTAGGTTATTTAACTTATCCAAGGGCTGACAGTTGCAGCGGATCAAGCGAAAGCTGGAGTCGAGTCTTCGACCTCAGGTATAACCAGGGCAAATCTTGACGAACTTTCCCAGAGTGACATTGCGACATCGTGCAGGACAATTGATCCTTAATGAAGACTGAAAACTACCCAAATGGTCACAGCAACGCCGTCCTTCACTTTTTACTATACCGAGGGTCCGGGAATAGAGAGCAGGTGACTATAGAAACTCCTTGATAAGTCCATGATCGAACCCCGGCCTTCAGTGACCACAATGATTTAGAGCGGTGCACCCTGGTGCTGCAGTGAACTGAAGTTATTACTTTGCATTCATTGCAAACCGGAATCCGTGCACGTTTACCTGTTTCTGTTTTGTATTTCTGTGTAGAAAACGCCCTAGGGCAACTTATAAACTTTGGAATGTAAATTTTAATGATATATGAAATTATTTGAAATGTTAAAAAATACATACTTATCTGGCTGCTAAGACTATAATCCGTTGATTCAATATGTTCGTCAGTCAGTAATCAGTCATTACTCTTAGGTCATTAAAACATGCTCACAATCATATGTAATTACATGGACAGCTTATACAGCGACGGTGTACTTTTTAATCATCACCATAAAAGCCATTTACAGTCTATATCATATACACTATATCAGATATTTATGATGAGGTATAGATGATAATAGGAGTGTTAACTGCAGAGTGCCGCGTTCTTTGTGCTGGTGGATAATATATGATAGTTCCTATCTGCTTACTGCATGCTTTAATCGAGCTAGTAGTTTTGCAATGAATGTGAAAATCGGCTGTAGAGTATCGGAGGCTACGAACATTTTATGTCGGCTTACACACAGTCATGTATATATATACGTAACACACAACAGTAGATGCTGCGATGGGCAGAATATAGCCTACGAGAAGTAAAAAAAAGAACAAAAAAAACTCAACTCTCAGATTTGTGTTTTCTGTCTGCCTATTACGTCGAGGTAAGGGTATTAGCTGTGCTATTGAGCTCATTGATATGCAAGGCACATTCCATAGAGCTGATGACAGGATATAAATCAGTAATATTAGTTAACACAATCACAATCTCATTCTTAAATATTTTTCAGTATAAAGCAAATTATTCCCGATGTATAATATAACAATTTGTTAATGAAGTTACAGCTGTCTGACAAATTATATAAATGTGAGAGATCATTGACACATTTGCAGAGAAACGAAGGCACATTTAACATGGATCTATTTATCCTACCTCACAGGGGCATAGCTCTCTTGCAGACCACAGCGATAATCCACTCGACTACAGTACATAAGTAGGTAAAATAGTTCTCTTCAAGTTACAAAACGTATCTAGACACAAAGAGGGGCTTTGTTTCAGGACTGAGTTTTGATTAGTTTTATTTGTCATTATATTCGTGATATATAAAGCGGCATACAGAATTTATGAAGCAATAACATGATTTTGCAGGGCGTTATACTTTTGTATTAGCCCGACTTCACCCGAAGTTTGAGAAGAGACACAATAAAATATTTATAAAGTGTTCGACCTAAAATTTAAAAGTTTCTCATTGTGTCTAGTCCAGCATGAGAGCTTTATTCATCTTGAACTGGTGTTTTGAGAATGTTTTAGAAGGTAGGATAGTACTCTACAAGTGAAATGTTCAGTTTTCCGAACCATAAGTAATATTGTATGACATTTATTTGCCTCTCAAAATGCGCTTTTCATCCAAATTTTTAAGGGAAAGTACAGTATATAGAGTATATCTCGCACAGTGAAGGTTGAATTTCCACCTCCTATGAGAACAATGGCATTCAGCCTTCAATGTGCAATATTCTATTTATTATTTATACCCTAGCAGTATCATAATTTTGTGTACTTTAAAAGAGTTTCCACCATTTTTTTCAGAGGCGTAGGCTGTCACAGACATGCCTAGAGCGTGACGTTGTGTACATGACGTGTTTATATGACGTCGTGTCTTCTTGCGTGACGTGAGAATATAGCAGTTGACTTTCATTATGACATTATTCCGCTGAGATCAGAATCGAACGTTATGAAATAAAATGTTTCTCTTCTGACGTCATGACGTCTGGGTGGGAAATATCAAAATGTGATAATTCACTACAGTGAAAATAACACTTTTATCAGTGAAGGAAATCCTGAGATTTCACTGATGTGTAAATAATAAAGTAAGAGAGTTGTGATCCTATCGTAATCTAGCATTTTACAATCCCCCAAGAACAACTCTTACTTGTGCCTGTTTGCATCGATCAATATAATTTCCATTGTGCCTTAAACGTCTGTATCGGCTTTCTGAATAAATCTTAACCGAGTTGGACACACACCACGTGCCGTGCATATTGCATAACAGAAGGGCATGAGCGTTACACCCCAAAACAGCAGAGTAGGCCTAAAACAGCAAGTTGCTGAACTCGTACTTTGTGTAGGGTATTTTCCAGGGAGAGTGACGGGACACTGACAGCGTCGGGAGCAGACAGGGGATTGTTTGTCGGCTTGTTTGCTGAACGTGATCAGGGAAAGAATGGCTAATTACATGACCTGTTAAATTTTCTTGTGAGTGAGCGAAGGCGGTATTATCCTGGCAACGAACTGCAGCAAAACGAACGGCTGGTAGTACCCAACCTTAGGGTTCAAAATCCCAGTTCCAGGGTGTATTTAATAATTAACAAATAAAAACAGAGAAACTGAGGTGACTAATTTTTCAGTGTTAAAGGACACTGAAAACTATGTCCGAAGCTACTGTTACTATTTAAAAGAACTTTTTTCCGCTAAAGTATGCAGTCGACTCATATGGCCATATCATGCGCAGATAATGTTCCATGCAGTGATGTGACGCCGATGTTTCTTACTTTTGTTTACTCGTGTAAACAGTATTCATGGACATAAGCCAACTCTTCCTTCAACGTCATGTACCAGGTTTTCAATGACACCAAAAGTGGTCCAGAAAGCCCAACTAAGAATCCTAAAAAAGGCTTAAGGTAGATTCAGACTTTTAGACTGTTCCAGAGGCTGACATTATTTTTAGTTCTCTTTCACTAATTGCATCATCCATCGACATACCGATGCGTATCGTTTAATTCCGTCAAAACATCGTACACAATTCATGGATGTAATTTACATACTGCACATAGGTCAGGCTCTAACTGTCATTTGATAGGATGACACTACAGACTGTAGAAAATAAAGAGAAGTTATTTTCTACAGTCTGTAGTGAAATCAGCCTTTCACCAAAGAGTATTGCGTGGATTCGTTAATTGAAAAAAGTTACATTAATTTATTCTACTGTTGCTTAACGCTACACACAGGAATTTTTATGTTAAACGGATTTTTTTGTATGAGTGGTGAAAACCGGAATGGTCGTGTGACGCATAGAAATGTACGCCATACAGCTAGAAAGCATGTGGTTTCTTAGGATGTAATACTTGGCGAGTGACCCACGGGACGTCGTCGATCGCTTGTTGTTGCCACGCCCACACGGGAAGTGAGAGCAAAGGGCACGGAGGGTGGGGGGGGGGGAGAGACGTCGGTGGGTTCAGAAAATCTTTTGAAGTTAGGGATTCAAGCCATACATGGTGTGTCCGCGCGGTTAGAAGTCACGAAATGTTTTAATGTGCCCATTTGAACAACGGTAACCGATTTTAACACATTTTTGTATGTTACTTAATTGGCGTTACTTTTTTTAACAACGCTGCTCAAAGGAAATACACCAACTGAGTTGCCTTTCAGTGAACAACGCTCTAACTGACGGAACATAACACATGACTCCTTCTGATCCCAAGGATAATATACACCTGACCTTATAGACTGTGTAAACAACATCATAGCTCTAACTTGTCTGTGTAGTCACGTCCGTAAGACTACACCCATGGCGAACCACTGCACTGTTTCGGAAATTCCCAATCTCAAAACATGACATTAAATCTCAGACGTATGGCCAGTTAGATTCTAAGAAAGGATGGAATGATTTGATTTATTTATCTATTTGATTGGTGTTTTATGCCGTACTGAAGAAAATTTCACTTATGCGACGGCGGCCAGCATTACGATGAGAGGAAATCGAGCAGAGACCGGGGGAAACATACGACCATCCTCAGCTTGCTGGCAGACCTTCCCACATACGGCCGGAGAGGAATCCTGCATGAGTTGGACTTGAACTCACAAGGACCGATTGGTGGGAAACTTCTGGGTCATTGCGCTACGCCAGCCGAGGAGGCCCCAGGATGACTGAAGTAGGCCTACTAAACAATACAGTCTCTGCCGTGGGTTGCAGCTTTAGCTAATATTTGTATTCTTTGGGAAATACACACTAGTGTTTCATGACGTACGTTTCCCGCGTCAGCGCCTTCAGCACTCAGTACATTCGAAATGGCTTTGTGATACCGAACAACTGAGTTGGAGTGAACATTGCATTTATTTATTTATTTACTTACTTATTTATTTATTTATATTTTTATCGGATTAGTGTTTTACGTCGTATTCAAGAATATTTCACTTCGACGTCCGCAGAGCCCGGGAGAAACCCATGACCATCTGCAGGTTGCTGGCCGACCTTCCCACGTATGACAGGAGAGGAAGCCAGCATGGGATGGACTAGAACTCACAACGACTGCAATGGTGACAGGCTCCTGTGTCATTACGCTGTGCTAGCGGGCTACCCACCCGGCAACGGTGGCTCCTTAACATTGTATATTATATATGTGACACCATATCACTAAACTTGTACAACTATATCTATAGCTATTTCTGTATTCTAAACACTTAAAAAGTGTTTAGCGTAAAGTGTACACAGTGATATGACTTCAGCGATTTGCGACAGATGCTTCGGAATACGGGTCATCTACAACTTATTTATATGTCTGAATGAACGAATGTATAATACATATGGTTAAACGCCACAACGGAAGTATTACAGCCATGCATGTAAGAGACATAACATACTCTTTTGTCATAGTTGTGATAGATGGTACAAATTCAGGGTTTTGTTTCACCCGGTCCCTCCCTTCCTGAAAGACCTAACAATAAGGGTCCTGCGACAGAAGGGTGTTGCAAGTTTTAGAGGGGGATGTATGTTTCTTGGGATGAGAGAAGAATTCCTGCAAAGTTTATCAAAGTTAAATGTTTATAAACACGAGAGTTGTGATTATTGTGGACCTCAGACGACGCGCACAATTGTTGTGAGTTTCATATTTTTAATTCCTTAACCTTTGAGTTCGCATGTATGTCTGCCGAATGAACAAGTTCGTCGTAATATGTAGCTGTGACTGATGTTGTTGTTGTTCTACATGTACACAAACTTAGGCTACAATTTCAAATGACTAAAACTCATCAAAACTGGTGCATTTAATCGCAAAGACAAGAAGTACATGTAGTAATCGTGAAAATATCATTGTGGATTAACATTGATGTGTGATTGTGAGGTCATTACTCTAGCGATGGTTGAGAAACAGATTGAGTTTTAAGTTAATGATTATTTTAAGATTTGATGCGGTTCGAAATTCGGGTTTCTTGTATTCTTTGTACAGCTTGAACCACGTTCACGTTCACGATGACGTTGACGTACACGCACGCTTGATCACTGTGACGTTCAATGGTAATGGCTCTGACTTATGGTTGGCTGATGTTATGAAGACTTCCCGGATAACAAGCAATGGTTCCTATATATTACATATGGAGCTGTAATAAAGTGCCTCGTGTGTTCTGAATAGACACACTGATCTGAATATGTCCACCTCAATGCATAGGCCTACCGATTGGGGTTTCCACATCTGATATGGGGTTTCAAGGCACACTCAGACATATTTCGCTTACACTCCTCGGTCAGGTTAAATTTATTGGTGGTTACAACCATGTCAAATGGCCATGTACTTGACAAACCCTGTGGTTTAAAACCGCAGACAAACAAGTTCCCCATGTGGAGAAGCGCACTAGGAACGACAACTCTGGAATGCATAGCCGATAGGTTTGCTTTCTTCATCCTGAATTACCTCCCATTTTATCCTATTACGTGCAGTTTCAGGTAAACTTCAAACATTTATCTCGACAGGATATGGTTGAGATACTGCCGACGTGGCGTTAAGCCATAATCTTTCACTAATTCAATCATTATCAACATTTGTGCTGCGAAACCTGGTTTAATTTGGCCTGAAGGGTAATTAGTGTGTTTTTTTTATGGTGACTTTGCTCAATCTGGGAAATATGACTTAAATATGACCATAAAACACCCAATCAGGTAAAATACCAAAATATGAAACAATGAACACATGTTTTTTTTCATGGTAGCATTTATTTACTTGGGATAAGTTGTCTTCGGTTCGTGTTCAAACAGTCAACCTATGAAACCCTGTGTAGCAGACCAACAAATAAAACGGTCATTTTTTGTGTAATGAGTCATTGCTCTACATTCATGGTGAGAAGAAAAGAGTAGTTTCACTTTTAAAACAAGACAAAGATAATAGAAAGAAATGTGTTCATAGCTTTAAAAGCGGGCTACTAGAATTTTATGTAATTTTAAGCAGTTATCCATCCAACACACTCACATTACCTCTTTCACACAATTTCATATTGCTACTCAACACACGTTCTCTCACATTCACACCGCATTTCCATAATGTCTTTCATCCACCCACGCGTTCAGACGTGCTCTCACATCTAATACAGGCTCACACTTGAGCTCAACTGTACAATACATTCACACATGCTCTCGCATCTACAATGCGTTAACACGAACTCTCACGTCTGTAACACATTCACACATAATGTCACTTCTACAATACATTCACACATAATGTGTCTTCTACAACACTTTCGCTGTTGTCCACCGGTACAATCTGAGACAGGAGCATTTGGGTGAAACTCTGGCTGCTGTCCACCAATACAATGTGAGATGGGAGGATTTTGGGTGATACACTGGCTGCTGTCCACCAGTACAATGTGAGATGGGAACATTTGGGTGATACTCTGGCTGCTGTCCACCAGTACAATGTGAGATTGGAACATTTGGGTGATACTCTGGCTGCTGTCCACCAGTACAATGTGAGATTGGAACATTTGGGTGATACTCTGGCTGCTGTCCACCAGTACAATGTGAGATTGGAACATTTGGGTTAAATTCTGGCTGCTGTCCACCAGTACAATGAGAGATGCGAGCATTTGGGTGATACACTAGTTACTGTCCGCCAGTACAATGAGAAATGAGTACACCACTCCTTTTCCTATTACGGGGAAAATTTCTCTCCATCACTTTCTACGACAATAACACAATCGGATACACTCTCTCACGCTATCCACAACCTAATTACACAAAACAAACACCCATTCTGCAACACATTCTCACAAGTAATCCACGTTCATTTACGGAATTAACCACACATCCATTCACACAAGTATGAAAACACATGTATCTTGTATCTATACACATTAATACACACAAGTAACCACATTTCTGATATCAATACACATCCATTCACACAAGTACTCACATACACTGTATGCACACACCCAACCCTTTCAACACAGTGACGCAAACCTCCACTCGTCCATGTCATTCGCACAAACACATCAATTACACACACATATCAATCGCAATCACACACATATCAATCGTCCACAGGCACATCAATCGCAAACATACATACATCACACACAATCATATAAATCGCACTGAAACATAAAACACTGACACACTTCAGTCGCACACAAATGGAAAACAGACAGATCAATCACACACAAAACATATCTACCGCACGTCCACGTATCAATCCCGCGCATCAATCGCACACACGCATATCAATCACATACACACGCAGCAGAACAGCTTCCTGAAAGACCTGGCCAATCTCTTCTTCACGGAGAGCTGTTTTGTGCCTGTAAACAATGAAACGTCACTATCACACATTCGGCTCAACTCGGTTATCACTTACATACTTAAAACACAAAAGCTCTCATATATTTAGTATGTATTAACCTACCTTCTTAAAAAATTAAATACAAAGTAATGTTACCGTATTCAAAATTGGCAATTAAGATGAATGCATTTATCAGAGACTGACTGTTTGTCGCCTGAATCTTGTTTGTGATCTCTTTCGTTCTCTGTAATGGTGTTCTGAAAGTGAAAAGAAAGGCCATTTCCATTTGGCTTTTGTCCGGCCTTCCGTAACCTTTGACGAAAGAGGTCATTAGTTCCATTTTAACTTCTGATAATTCTGCAGTGACTTCAGTCTTGGAGGTTTGAAGGGTAACTGACCAAGAGTGTGGTCTCCCATTGGTTCTGACAATTCTCTTCCGCCCATTAAGTTGGCCACCATCATACAAGTGGACAAACTTGACTACGGCTGAAAAGATGCATCAGATAATCACCAAAACCCCTGCATACATTGTAGTGTCAATCATTGAGGTTCTTCACATCGCCATTCCACACAAAGTCACAGGTATAGCTTAGCCGTATATATGTATGTATTTCTTAAAATTATTATTACAACAGAAGGTTCCTTTGTGTTGTGAATTAAAAACCTTCTACTCCCGAGGTCTGTATGCATCAGTACAACCTCTGAACAACCGCATGTATATGTACCTCAAAGAATCGAACACTCGATTGTCGCGCATGCTTCTTCATTTCACGATGTCCAACTTGCCGCATTCATTCTCTGTCTTTAAGGCGTTAGCCTTCATCATACTATCAGTAAAGTCGACTGAAACAAAAGAGAGTTCAGTACATTCTCGTGGACAATTACGAAGCAGAAATTCTGAAATAAAGTACCTAAAGCTTGCTTGTGAAATATCGCATACCGTGCGTGAATCTGTGGCTATACGCCGCAGAAAACTACAAGATTTTTAAAACCAAGAGGACCATCATAGCATTGTGTTCGTAGATCTCTTTGTATGAGCAGAGGTAAACCTGTAGACTTTCACCTCAGAGGAACAGGTGTGGAAACAATACGGTATGCCTCCAGAATAAGAATCCATGCAATGTCGACGGGTATGATGGATATACAGTTGGCACCAATGGTTCACAGCAAGAGAGATAATACAAAACAGTATGACAAAGTTGCTGGATAATGTTTCACAAATGGCGTGCCTACCTTCCAGTCTGTTGCGAGGCCTTAAGGACGTGGGTATGACGGACATCTGCCAGAAAAACTGTTTCCACTTATCGATATTAACGATTAGACCTCCCAACCGGTTCTGTGTTTGTCGGAAATTTTAAATGAAAACAATGTTAAGCTCTCACAAAATATTGAAAAAACAAAAACAAAAAAGCTGATATCACAGCTATGGGGAATTAAACACATGAGTAAAACCATCATGAAAGCAGAGAATCAGAAATAGAAGTAGGCTGGCTAGGGTGATCGAATCGTGAAAGAAGCCTTATACATAAATACCGCTACTTGTTATCTGTAAAGCAGAATACCGATAATGAGTACCAAGGACAGTATTTACGAAAGGAACAATAATACTTTTCATCATAATGAGAAAACAGGGTCTTCAATATACATGTGTCACGTGTCAAATTATGAAGAAATAGTTAACTGTAAACCATTGACGCCCCCAATCCTCATCCAGGGCACGACATCCCAGCCGTGACACCTGAGGGCAGAGTGTTGTACAATATCAGTAAATGTTCACTGTGAGTTAACTCTACCTCTAATTATCATTCAGAAAAATAGTGTGAAATATGTTCATGGCCTGAATTTTAACTTATTAAGCCAATCTGATACATGGTGCAGCCAACCAATAAAGAACATAAAGCACTGCCACAAAAGCATTTATTGCACTGTCGCTAAATTTTTTGCACTGTATTCGTGAAGCAATATATCAGGAACATTCACGACTGTTAAATTATGACTTACGTTATAGACGCCGTGGAAGGCAGTTAGCGAGCCAGTCACCGCTGCCAGATGCATTGCTCTGCTTCATAGCCCCCTGCATGTTCAAAATATATGCGGTATCTTCCAGTCAGTAGCAATTATAAGTTGTTGACTTATTTCAAACTGATGCTACTGGCGTACACCTGTGCAGTGTACTATGAAGCCTGTGTCAGGACAAGTTCAAATCTCAGCGTAAGTCCTCCAACCGTTATACTTGTACTGGTGCCACCTGTGCTATTGCTATGCTATAACTAGTACGGCAACCACTTCCACCACCATCACTAGTACTGTTACCAGATGTACGACAATTACCAACTGACTGCAGTATTACAACCAATATCACAACCATTACTAACAACATTACAATTAGCACTGTCTTACCACTATTACTGTTATTAATATATTGTAGGGGACGTCCCTGGCTCAGTTGGTTAGCGCGCTATAAGAAGGGCACAAACCACCAATCAAAGTATATAAATAGATAAAGCAACCATTACTGCTACTATTTAAGCTAACGTTATTACCAATGTCTACTAGCACTACGACTACTAGCATACTACCATTACCACATCTACTCGACTACCACTACCACTCACCATTCTACTACCACTACCACGGCTGATCTACTGCTATTACCACTACAAGACTATACCACTACCAATATTAGTCTACTACCACTGGCACTACTAATCTACTACCACTACCACTACTAGTCTACTACGACTACCCGTCTACTACCACTACCACTACTAGTCTACCATAACTATCAATACTAGTCTGCTCCTACTACCACTACTAGTCTACTACCATTACCACTACCAGCCTACTACTACTACCACTACCATTCTGCTACCACTACCACTACCACTACTAGTTTACTCCTACTACCACTACAAGTCTACTAATATTATGACCATACTACTGAACATGTTTAATAAGTAAGAAAGGTTGATATTACCTGAATGGGGAAGAGGGGAAAATATCTGGACTTCTTTTCGAAAAACTGGCGTCCAGAGATCTTGAAGAAAAGTTAGAGAATTAGTTGTCGCGTCACAGATTAACCAGATCTCGATTAATTCATGTTTTCTTCATGTTAAATTAACAAAAACCTGAGTCCGAGCCACTGGTATGTTTTTGTCACCTATAAAAATAATGACATTAACACTGCATTCAGAACTAATCCAGTTAAATTTGCTTATTTCTTTTTTACGTTAGTTTACAATAACCAATAAGGCCAATGTTTTGTACCGGCTTGCTTCACAGGACAAAGACGATAAAATATCTCTGTGGGACAGAAATCTTCCTGATAGGTCTGAAAACAGGTTAAATATAATAGATTATGTAATGTGAGTATAATAAATCAAGATCAACATGAACCGAACATTAACAAACTGAGGCTTTCGGGCTTTGTCATCCTGCTTCAACATTTTAAATCCAGAGCGATCTTTTGAGTCTAGTCATAAAGTAAGAAGGCTAACTTTCATATTCACGTATAATTATTTAGAATGTGCAAAATACACACCACATTAATGTTAGCATTATTCCGCGTCGCAGATTTTCTGTTACTGTTATAAACTGGGCTATTTTAACACAATCAGTTACATGTAATGCAGTTAGAATTTTGCTTATAGCCTGTAACCGACTCTCTACTGTTGCTGATGGCCACACGGTAAAGGCTTGTGGGCAGCAGTCCGCGGGGGTTGAACACCCGACCTTTAAACTGAAAGGGTAACATGACCCTTTCCCCCATGACTCCAGATAATCGGGCCACCTCAAGACTGGTGGGGTACTGTCGGTATGGGAGGTAGTCGTCCGCATTGGTACGCTGATGGCAGAAATGATATTGAAAATAAACTGTGTAGCAACTAAAAACAATTCGGTTAGTAAATGGGTACTAGATTGCTGTGAACTAGACTACTGTGGTGTACTAAAAAAGCAAAAACCAAAAAAAAAAAAAACTGGGACTTTTTTTCACTGGTTGATTGAGACTGAGTGATAACAGTGATGCAAAAATGTAAGCGTAATTATCAATGCTAAGATAATTAATTGTAATAAAATCTTTTATCTGCTTTTTACATAACTAGTGTAGCCTATGGAAATTAAATAAATCAATAAATAAATAAATCAATCAATCAATCAAATAAATAAATAAATAAATAAATAAATAAATAAATAAATAAATAAATAAATAAATAAATAAATCACTGGTACAGAATAACTTACCATGTCTCCCAGTGCTTGTCTGTCAACTCGGGCCCCACATGTCCCCATGTAAGCTAGATGAAAGGATGTTATAAAATAAATACTGTCATAAAGAAATATTTCAATACGTTTACGAAGACATTATATACAGAATGAGTTTTTGAGATCTTCTGGGTATTGTAAAAAAAGTTTTATAAAACATAAAAATACAAATACGTTTACAAATTCAATGCAGGTCTATGCGGGATGCTTAACAATAGAGCTTTTCACTGAGGCAGCATGACAGAAGTAATTTCGAAGAATGTTTGCCTTTTATTTTAAAATATATAGTCTTGGTTTTTAAATGCTTTGATTTTTGTTTCGATTGATCGGTTTAAAGCCGTACTCAAACATAATTTAATTTTACAACGGTGGTCAGGTTTTTGGATGGAAACCAGGCAGGGCCAGGCGGAAAAAATGCGGTATGTCGCAGACGACCAGCCAGAGCTGGGTCGGGGAACGGGAGCCAGATTGGTAAGGGGCGGATCGGCTTGGGAGGGTACATAAGCTAATCAAACGCTGTTCAGTGGATATAGTAGCTGTAAAACAGATGAAAATATTGTAGACTTACAATAATCTTCTTTGCCATCGGCATTTTCACCCGCTGAATATGTAGACATATTGCCTGAAATCAAAATTTTACACGTATTCATGGATAACCAGGACTACATACATGTACACATCTTCACAGGTACATGCAATGTATTTCATGCGAGGCTGAGATTTACCTATTTTATACTATTTCAGGCTGTGAGTGATTCATTCAAAGGACAACGCATGTCTTCCCGTGTAGTACTAGCTTTAACACTGTCTCTGAGGATAGCATTCAAATATCTGCAGGCGTCAACACAATTCTGGACTGCAACAACATGGGGTACCTGTGACGATCGGTAACATATATTACCACTAGGTTACGGCATCCAGAAATGTGCGACTGATGAATATAACCATAATGGTGTGGAAACCTGTGGTCACTGCATAAACCTATCGCTTTAGAGTTGAAAAAATTCATTATTTGTCTAAATAAGACACCTTAACTCTCCCCACCCATGTAGGTCAAGTTATCATAAACCTACATCATCTGAAATTCAAGGAGAAACTTGCATCTATCCACCAAGCGTCGTCGCTCAAAGGCTGTCTCTAGTTATCTGACGTTACCATCAACAGTAAACGTAACACTAACACGTCGTGATGACGTTATAATACACATGACGTCATCAATTACGTTAGCATTACACAGAATCTGTGATGTCACAATGCAGTGCATAACAAGATAGTGTCTATACTCCTTGCGGTATATATATGAAACGTCGTCAATTCCCCGCATACTGTGAAATGTTATATTAGGGTTATTTGCAGTCTAGATATATGAGATTTATGTTATGAAGCGTCGCCAGTTATTCATAGCGATGTCAGAACTCAAATTCGAATTAGATGTCAACTATAAAGTACTAAGGTTATGATAGCTATTGTACCACAATTTTCACATAGGCTTATCTCTCAAAACATATCACTTAAACTTTCATGTATTTGGTTTTAATATATATTCCACTCTCAGGAAAGTGATCTACACTGTCTCTCCGACATCAAATGTACATCTTTTTATCTGTTAAGGATACTAGAGCAAGTCGTGAGCAAAATTTCACATTTTGCCTTGTGTAGCTCCAACTGTTCATCAAATATAGCCAAATGTATATATATTCTGAAAGTTAAAAGACTACTGATTTTAGTATTAATAAAAATAAAGAGAAAGTTTGAAAAAAGCTGTTTTTAAAAATGCTACTATTTGGCCAATTTTCAAAATTTTAAAATTTTCCTTGCTCAAGTCGATAGTTTACTATTTAAACTAAAAAACAAAAGTCCCACGGATTTTTAATATTCATCTCAGATTGTTCTGAATGATCACTTAAAGTTAAAACTTTCAAAAATCTAAAAAGTTTTTGAAGCTTTGATATTCTTTTACTAATATCTAAAATGTCTGGAGGAGCATTATGTGTGAAGAAAATTGTTATTAATTCCTTTACCAACTGATATCAATCAAGAATTGTCCTGCCTCCAGTTAAAATGTGAACATATTCATCTACTTGTGTGAAATTTTAGATCTTATCATGCTCCATGAAAGCGTAAATTGGTGTTTTATCTGAGTCCAACCTGCAAGAATGTGTTTATAAGCCCCTCCCCTACTTGCACCCTGGTGGGGTGATTAAGGCTGTTGTTTTGGTTATTAGATCTGCTTGGGTAGTCTGCACAAGCAGCCACACACAGTTTATGGGGGGGGGGGGCAATACACATTTACCAGAGGTGTGCCTATTTATAACAGGTAACCTCCCTCAGAGAGCGAACCCTCTAATCAATGGGAACTCAGAAAACACAACAGCCTTGGTTCTTACTTTTTGTCTTATTTAAGTTATTTATAATTCGAATTAGGTTTTCATCTTTAAGAGAGAGGAATGATAGGACAATGGAGAATAAGAATATGAAATAAAAAACAATTTGACCAAATTTCTTCCAGGTGGAATTCTAGTATCTTCTGAAGCTTCTGAAATCATCAACATACCCGTAGAAAGATGTCTTCTCTCAAAAGCTGTCTTCTTATCAACCCGACTTTATTAATAACAGTAGGGTAGATAGCTAAAACTTTACGTGACGTCATAATCAAGGTGACGTCGGCATTATATTTAATGTCACACTGGTTTATAAAGAAAAGAGTAATACGAGCTTACGATGACTTCACAGACCTCATGCGAGCCATCCTGGCGCCCTGACCTGACTCCTTCAAACTAGCCAGTTTCCTGTGACGTGCGGCTCGGGAACCAGGATGCATGAAAGCGTCCCAAAGGTTGAAAGAGATTATACCGGAGAATTTCTATAGGCTAATCGTGACTAGTATATGCTTTGAATTAATAAAGTTACTCTGCTTACTGCATGTTTAAATATAAGTAAATCAAGGCATTGGGATGGAAAATCGGGATTTCCAAACGTTATTATGGTAGGCCTGTGTCAAACAAGAACAAGCATGTGACCTCTTTATTGTTGCAAATGCGTCAACTGTATGAGGCAAGCATTAGCTACATATGTTCAATCCTTCTGTGACGTCAGACTTGTTTCCTCAGAGAATGAAATGAAACAGCTACATCCATATATGATAACACTCATTACTAGTTGTGCATACATTAACTTTCATGATTCGGGTCGATACGAACGATTTGCAAAAAGTAATTTTTGGAAATATAAAATCGCAAGTCTGCAAAGTCTGCTGTAGGAGGAAAAATACAGCAGGTTCATTTTGAATTGATTAAACCGGAAATTTGCGATAAATCTCAGGCAAACTTTAAGGAGATGGTTTGAAAGTATGGACATTGGTGTTTGATTTATTTATTTATTTATTTGATTAGTGTTTTACGCCGTAGTCAAGGATATTTTACTTATACGACTACGGCCGGCATTATGGGGACAACGGATTGGATAATATTATATTACAGGTTGTTGATACATTAAAACTTTTTGTAATAATGTTCTGCACCTAACTGAAATATATCTGAATTTTGTAAACGTTTTGAACTGAAAACGTTTTGCCCAGGCTTACTACCCAACCCGTGGAGGTTACCATAACGGTATGAAGCTATTACGCCACTTGCAGCAGACAGCTAAAAAGCGGTGGTCATGCCTGGTTGACTTTTTTATATGTTGTAGAGAAATGTCCAAGTTGCAAAAAGTAATTATTGAAAATATAAAATCGCGAAAGATGTAGGGAAATATATTTTGTATCCAAGACTCAGGCGCATAGAAAACGGTTGGAACGGGTAGAGGTTGGTTGTATCTCTGAAGTGTGTGGAAGTAGTGTCAGGCAATTTTGCAGGTATAACCTATGACAAATAATGGGTTATCTAAGGTATGCGGACAGTGTTTTGTAATTCCAGTGGACTTCTAAAAAAGTTTTACCAATGAATATTTAGAAGAAATCCACTTTGATAGCAGGTCAAACTTGTCTTTAGCAATGACAGTGATGTAAAGCTAACCGTGCGAACGGCCGGTGTGCCGTAAGGAGCATGGTGACAGACAAGGGGTGAAATTTGTCATATAGCAATCGTAAGCTAACAACACGAAACTAAAGTAATTCAAGCTGAGTTACCTCGGTTATTCATTTCTGCTCTTGATTTATTTATTCGGTTGGAGGTTTTACGGCGTACTCAAGAATATTTCACTTATAGTGGGAAGACAAGAAGCTGATCATGGGAGGAGAGGAAGTCGCAGCGACTGGTGAGAGGCTCCTGGGTCGTTGCGCTGTGCTAGCAACATTTCTGCTTTCGGAATGGCGACTTGTTAGCAAACAGTGAAATAGTACTAATACCATACAATAAAGAGGACTGGAGTCCTCAATCCGCTGATCTGTTTCATTTTGCCCTGTTTCCCTTTCAGAAATACACATCTGTGTACTCTTCTATTTACTACCCGGGAGCTCGGTCCCATATGCTGCCCTCAGCATATAAAAACTGTATTCTGCAGAATCATGTTTCCTTTCATCTTGCAATAATTCTGACTTCATATCCCTAGAAATTGGTATAATACTAAAATAACGTCACAACAAATACAAATGTGCCTAGCGCATCGATAGGAGCCATGCTTAGCTACCTGTCATTTTCAATTCGAGTCTGGTGCATCCGGCATCGTGTGGTAAACTCTTGGACCTTTCGGACTGAAATCAGGAAGATGTGCATCATTAACAGGGAGATTGGCAAGAACAACAGGAATTATAAGGAACTGTTTTTAAGTATCCAAGCCCATATATTACTTTGTTATTCGCGATGTTATGCTCTTATCGCATCCTAAGATGACATTAATTCAACATAACTCTAAGGTCAAGAGAAATAGAGTATATGACACGTATGTCCATTTCATATGAAAGTTACGAAACAAAATTTTATGCAAAATTTCTTCAACGAGTTTAATGACTTTAATGTGAAATGAACATGAGTATAAGATTATGTGTATCGCATAACTAAGACAATTAAAAGATAAAAAAAAAAACCAAAAATAAAAAAAAACGCAATCCTGTAACAGCAGTCAAGCTCGGTGACATTATCCAAATGTAAACCAACTCAGACGGAGCACTGCATTCAGTAGCAAAATGACTACGCACGAACATATAGTTCCACGACAACACCGCCAGCTTTAATTATGTATATTGTATAGCAGCGCATTTCTTAACAAAATCACAAAAAAGGATACAAAACACGAAAAGTTATGTTAGAGAGGCCAAATATTGCCAATTCATTCCACAATAATCACTCGTGATCACCACGATGCTCGGAAACGGGAAAGCGATGATTGTGTTATCGAAGCGTGTGTGTGAACAGGAATGTGGAACTGTCCACCTGACATGTCTGATAGGTTTCAGCATAAAATGATGATGGGCTATCTTTAGTGGAAATTGGTGGCCGTGACAGAGAACCGTTAACACAGAATAGAGCTAGCAAGTTCCACTAACTTTGTCACGTTGTTACGTCACGCGTATTAATATTTTTCCCACGCTTGCAACCAATGCAATCTACTGAAAATGTTATGTAACTAGTTATATGCAAAAAATAGTTTTATGTCACTACGTAACACTGCTGTTATGTGATAAACCTATTTTCATCGCGTACAACTATTGCACTTTGAAGGCTAAGAGACGGACAGGACAAACCCGTTACGGATGGATGGACCACAGCACATGGTATATAAATATAAGCTATAAAATTGTTTTCCTTATATACAAAGTGAATTGTGGCATTGTGCAATCTTGAAACATCAGTTATATAATGGAACGTTACGCAAGTGTGGCTTGTCATCTGACTTTATCTTATTAACGGAAGACTCTAACGGGCTGCAAACGGTTCAAATTGCAGTAAATACACTTCGATTTCTGTTGTTGCGTTACAGTGCTTGGGCACTACCTTCATATTTATTGACACACATACGTCGAAATGTGTGTTGTTCTAAAGGAGAGAACAAAAGTGTATACACCTTTGAATCGCTTTGTTAAAGGCGGGAAGAAGTTTGTCAATGGGGAAATGCAATTTAACGAAAGTTAACCATATAATAATAAAAACAAGCCGGTAAATCAACAAATGAAAACGCAAAAGAAAGAACATTTTCCTTCATAAGGTAACATTTATTTAGTGAGCCTAAGATATCTTCGGTTCGCGTTTTTATAGTCAGGCCATTTTGGGGTTTTCACTAATTCAAGTGGACTCATGTACTTAAAAAGAACAATTCTGACTTGTTTCAGTCTGGCGAGTGAATAAAAAAAAAATTCCAAGGTTTTAACATGGGATCATTAGTATTTAATATAATTTTACAAGTATTTTGAACATATCCATCATTTTCACATAAGTTCTCTTCTCACACACACTAACTCAGCCTTCCAACAAGTTAAGCGCCCCCTCTCTCTCACATACTGAATTCACTGTCTGAAACATTCACACAGTTGTCCACACACACCCTAAGTTAGTCATCCAAAACATTCACCCAAGTGTTCACATACATTCACTCAGCTATCCAATAAGTTCATACAAGAGTTCACACACAGTCACTCACTCATGCACTATATTCCCACCTCCCAAAAACGCAAACACAACCAATCATCCAGACAATGAGTATTGGTGATACCCTAGCTGCTATCCACCAGTACAATGTGAAATGGGAGCATTTGGATGATACCCTGGCGACTGTCCATCAGTACAAAAAGATGAGAGCGTTTGCGTGAAACGCTGGCTGTTGTCCAACAGTACAAAAAGATGAGAGCATATGAGTGAAACTCCATCTGCTGTCCACCAGTACAATGAGAGATAGGAGCATTTGGTGAAAATCTGACTGCTGTCCACCAGTACAATGCGAGCTGGGAGCATTTGGATGAAACTCTGGCTGCTGTCCACCAGTACAAGAAAGATGAGAACGTTTGGGTGGTACACTTGTTTCTGTCCACCAGTACAAAATAGCCCACAGACTTATCAATCACCAACACACGTCAATCGCACGTAAACATCATTCGAACAAACACATCAATCGCACACACACCCACATACGCACGAGCGCACACACATATTAATCCCCTTCACAAGATATCAATCACTAACGTATCAATCACACACATATATCACTCGTACAAACACACACACACTTCATTGACACACATAAACAGTTCACACAAACACATTTCAAAAGCACACATATATCAACCACGCACAAAAATCCATCACTTCCACACGCACGCAAATCAATCGCACACATAATCAGTCACTCACTCATCAATCACACACACACATCTACGAGCATAAATATATCATTATTTCATCAGGACGCAGCAGAACTTCCTGAAAACCCTGGTCAACCTCCTCTTCACAGAGAGTTTTGTGCCTGTAAACAATGAAACATCAGTTATGACTTTAAACATGCTTGAAACTATTTACAGAGAGAAAGACGCGAAACTGGTACGTCTTAAACCTGCATTACGTTCTTTAAAACTAGAAATGATATTAGAGCAAAGATTAAACGGCAAATTAAATGTATTTACCAGGGGCTGATTGCTTGTCGCCAGAATCTCGTTTGTCAGTTGTTTTGTTCACTGCAAGAGTGTTCTGAAAGTCAAAAGGAAAACCTTTCAAAATGGCTCCTGTCAGTCGTGTCTCTTGTCTTTGACATGGAGGTCACTTGTTCGAATCCAATTATGGTTCCGTTGCAACTTTCGCCGGGGAGGTTTGTCAGGTACTTGACCAAGGCGGTAGTTTCCCCTGGCCTCTGACACTTCTCCTCCAGCCACCTAACTGACCGTCGTTATACAAGTGGTCTTGACTGCAGCGTTAAACACCAAGTAAATACATCAAGAGAATCAATAGACACAACTATTCGGCACTCATGCGCACGCGGAGAGTCGTTAAATTCGTTTGATAATGAAATCGATAATGTAAAACGCTATAATCTTAAGTCGTTAATTTCACATTTCTTGGCTAACCCGTGCTTGTAATCAGTACTGTCGTATCCTTTTAATAGTTGTAATCACTAGTACATGCATTTTCAGATCTCTCTCAATTCGCACTGCGTTAATTGAAAAGGTATTGACGTCTAATCACCTCAAAACATTCTGCTTATAACCAGAAGTTCAGTTTGGTTATATATTCAGCCTCAGTATAAATCAACACAACGTTCAAACATCAACCTCTATATGTACCTCAAGGAAGCGAACCTTCCTGGCTGCGCAAGCTTCTTCAATGGTGTAGGTGCAGTTCACGATGTCCGGCTTGCAGAATTCATTCGCTGTCTTTAAAGTGACAGCCTTCATCATGTTATCACTAAAGTCGACTGAAATAAAAGAGAATTCAGTATTTTCAACTGGACAATTAGGCAAAAGTTCTGAAATAAAATGCCTAAGGGATAGTCAGAGATGATCAGACGCAAACATGCAGAATTTAAGCTCATCAGGTTAACTGTGGCATGCATGCACACTAGCAGTTCTTAATTATTGACATTCTTACTAGGATGTGTATATGATGGATATTTAGTGTTCAAGATGTATGTCAAGAGACACTATATCAACCCGTCTGCCACTGTCAATGAACAATCTTTTAAAACATTTCGCAAAGCATTCATCAGACCTTCTAGTCTGTTGTGAGGCCTGAAGGATGTGGGTATGGCTGACATCTGCCAGAAAATATATTTCCACTTTTCGATATCAACTTTATTAATTAATATTAATATATATTAATTTTAAACCTTCATGAAGTTTGAGAAGACAACATTACACTGATAAAAATTTCACGAGGAATAACACATGATGGAAAACAAAGACAAGGGAATGTGATCACTGCTAAAGTATAGAGCTTTAACTTTGTCTGAGTACTTTTAAGCACTATTCATCGTTACAAAAAAGAAAATTACTTGCTGATATACTTCTGCCATTTATTCTATTACTATACAGTACCTGATAGGGTGAATTGTAGTCCAGCACTTGAGAAAACCCGACATGTAAATGAGATATATTTATTTGGAATATCTGGTATTAAATTATGAATATATTTTTATGCCAGTCTTATCTCTTTGTATAATTTGAGAGCAGCTTTGTGCGCAATTGTTCAGTGTAATCATGCAGGTTTGCCTCTTTAAAGGGAGATAATCTGGAGTTGAATGTTTTATATTCATATTTATCTCCCCTAATCTGATTCCCTTGGTAATGTGCAGTTCTAATCTTTACTGAACACCTGAGCATTATGATAAGCCGATATCAATGACTATATGAAGCCCTTAATTATGTCAAAATATTGATCTGGAAATAAAATACGTAAATACGTATGCTTTTAGCTTGGCGTTGATTTTCAACCGAAGAGCACCAATTTATATATTACCCTGTGAAAGCAAACATAGTTTAAACGTAGCTTGTAGATTAACGTGGGAGTAAGGAGAAATATAGCCAAATTAGTAATGCTGCCGTAGACTCATTTAGTTACTTCGATAAGACATCAGTACAAGCCTATAACCGACCTTTAAACACGTACAGAAATATTTTTATAACCTGGAACTCGTACCTTTTTTTTTTTCTTAACAAATGCATACTTCACAAAGCTTAGATGCCTATAGAATAATAGGGCCGTTAGAATGGAATACGTTGCCCTCAGCATCGAAAAGCGGTTATTTTAAGTCCTTGTGTAAAGGATTAGTCAAGTCTGAAGTGATTGGAAAAAAAATCGATCATTAGGGACTACGCATTTATAGATTACCATATAATGCCTTTCGAGGGGCCTTCGTGCCTCAGTCGGTTAGCGCACTAACGCAGCGCAATGACCGAAGCCTCCCACCAATGCGGTTGCTGTGAGTTCACGCTCAGCTCATGCTGGTTTCCTCCCACAATGATGCTGCCGTCGTTTAAGTGAAATATTCTGGAGTACGGAGTGAAACACCAGTCAAATAAATAAATAAATAAACAAATAATGCTTTTCATTTCATCATATTCATGTTGTTACTCGTGCGGCAATGTCAGTTTCTACTTAGCACCGTACTACTTCTGCCTTTATACACTCTGCACTATCGCTAAGAATGGGGTATTATAAACCCCGGGGATTCTGTTCCTGTATGGAGTTTTGTTATTAGTGTAATACATTGGAGAAGTAAATGAAATACATGTGTTTATCTATTTGCCTTGAACTCGTGACATTAGCCTCGTGGTGATTTAATAGGCCTACATAAAATCCATAGGGAATATACCGAAGAACAAGACTTCACTGAAACAGCCTTGAGCTATGAGTAGTCATGACAATAGGAAAACGTTGGGAGCTTAAGTCATTGTTGGGATTTACGGGACATTTGCCTGTAGGCGTCCGTACAGCTGAGTTTCCCGTGGGTGGGGGTGGGGGGTCACATCTGTCTGTGTAGGTGTGATTCGATCGTTCATAAATTCCTGCCACTTGACACAGCTATAAATCTAAACATATCCGGCAATAAGGCCGCATGCTAGGTTGTGATCTTCCTATCACGTCGTACTGACTTAGAGTTTGACCAGTCAAACAGAGCAAATGGTTCTCAAAATCCATTGGTGAGTCAGCTTGAGTGACCTCACATGACGTATGACAAATCCAGTATTTTCTAGACAGATAATCAAACCATTTTAAAATTAACCCAAATTTTCCATATGTATAAACTGTGCGAATTCACGAGAGAAATTTATGTATCCCCTATTTATACTGGATAGATTTGATACCGTGGGTCGGGTGTAGTTCATTTACTAGTTGTGTCATTTCTGATCACTATAAAGAGGTAGGTTATAGCATATTTGCGGTGCAGTCTATGTCCATTATGTATATCTTCATTGTTTTCTCAGTATGTGTTAACCGATTGGTCTGAACGGTTGACACCTACATGTAAATGCTGGCGGGTTAGGTTGCTGGCTTCAAGGTCAGTGCTTCAATGCCCGGAGAGGTCGAAGCAAACTTTCAGTATTATTATATTTGCTATACCCAGTGTACCTTACCATATGGAAATAATACTTCAGCCAAACCCACTGCTATTCACAGTTCTCCATTACACTGAAGTGTGTATACTGCTGGGGTACAGAGTAGATGCATCCACTTTAACGATAATTCTACTTCGATCTTCATAATTTAACTCTTAACTTAATCTTCATACTTTTAAATATGAAATATACTTACAATTTGTTTAGAAAATAACAATGAATCAAGAGTTCCTCATCTGTTTGCTATATGTTTGCACTGATTGTCATAAGTGAATAAGTGAAATATCCTAGAGTACGGTGAAAATCACCAACCAGATAAATAAATAAATGACCACTATAGAATGATATAGATACGACACAAATACATTACAAAAAATTCAGATCAGGTTTGCTTTTTATGCCACAGTGTCACACAGTTGGACTTCAATCTTTTTGGCTCAAAAGATTTACCAGAAAGCTGCGGTTAATCCAACCAAAAGGACCTCGATCTGACTGTAGTGTGCCATGAACCCACTACTGGCCACATTGTCTTTACATACACCGGTTTTATATGTGTTTATCTATAAGTCCAATATCACAGGCAGATATCCGGAATTATTTGTGATCTCGTATATGTAGGTGAGGTTATCATTTTTTGTAATTGCAGAGGCTGATGGAACTCTTCCCACTCAAGTTTTTCCAGTTGCACCTCGAGATCTTTATGCCGAGCGCTAATACAGAGAATCCCTGTATTGAGGATGCCCATATGAGGCCATCACGCTGCCCGTTTTGAAAAGGTATTTTTTGTGTGTTTTTCTGACCAGAAGTTGCGCATTTCCTTGTACATTTGGAAAGCCAAACCTTTGACTTAACTCATGACACAGTCCGGGAAGTAAACATGTTCCTTGTAGGGTTGAACGATGAACTGTTGCACCCGGAATCTGTCTTACGGGTTTCATCGATGACCTTTATTCTGTTGTATACCGGTAATATTCGTATAGGCTTTAGATCCTAGATCGACAAACAAATTATCAGATCCCCAATACAGGAAACGGCTTCATTAATTTTCCATGGCCACACGTGTTGATACGACAAAGCCTCGGGATAAAACCTTAGGGTGGGGCCATTCGTGTGGGCGGGAAGTAGGCATGGCAAGATTATCTTATCAGAGTCTGTACATATGTAGGGCATATCAGTAAATACACAGTAAGTGTGGTGTGTAATTACCAACAGAGAGTGGAAACAGCAGTTGTACTAGAATAACTATACAAATGCAGGACGACGGGGTCCCAACTCTCGAAAGCTTCGAGCAAATATCAGCCAGGACAAGGGTTGGCCTCCAGCCCAGGGTCTGGACACAACCGCGTTTACTAGTTTGTGGTATGACTTTATTCACTGCCGTAAGAAATAGTTGGATTAAACGAACGATGTCTGAGGCTTTATGGGTTGAAAGGCTATATATAGAGCTAAATATTCTGTGTACCAAAAGGTCACCTGAAAAGGAAAAAGAATGTAAGGGTGAGGCTAAATGATTACAGACTGAACACAGTTTAAGTGTGAATCACCCATAGACGGCAATGTCGTGCAAAAAGCCGGAAACGTTATAACTGCGAAGTAGTGACGCAGTTACGAGTATAACCCAGCATGCGTACTGCGCATAACACTGTGGCCAATACTGATTAAACATAATATCCGAAGCAAGCACACTTCGAAGAGTGATGCTAAACGTTAAAAAATTTCTTCTGTCATTTAAAAAAAAACCTCACAGAAACACAAAAAAAGAAAAAAAAAGAAAAGAATTAAAATCAACAACAAAAACATCAACAGCAAACAATGTATACCGATCAATGTACAATTTGATTTATTACGCTGATTAGGATTTACAACTGAATATTTTGTTCCCTGAACTCTGGTTTGTCGGTTTCGAATCTCTTTGTTAAATGGCAGAATTTAGATGAGCGCTTTAAATGTACATGAGATCACCACTGTATCCCAAAAAATCAAGAATAACAAATGGTTTCTTTCCTTTCGTAAATGATCTGATTGTTTGTGAACGAAGATAAATAGGTCTATATTTTTTGATCTGACAGGGCGGAAGGAAATGAGGCCAAGAAGTCATAGTGTCATTAGTATAATTACGTGGACAATGAAATAACCACTCCAGACATTCCATTGTCACTAAATTTTTTGATAGTAGAATCTCTGAAAGGTTAACAATGCAACAGTAACCCCGTATTGTGCCTCCACGTTAGCAACCATTCAGTCACAGTGCATGGTGTTAACTATCAAATCATAACACTGCGCTACAATACTAAAACAATTGCGATATAAAGCTTTGCACTGCACCCATGCTAACTACAGATAGAACGAGACGTTACGGGACATATATAATAGTTCGTCCCAGCTCATCCTGTCAATATATCTTTGGTTTACGCCGCAGGTTGCTGGCGGACCTTCCAACTACGGCCGGAGAGGAAGTCTTGACGTGAACGCCGCGCTGGCTCGCTAACTCCCTGCCAATATTGAGCCGTTATTCTCCTCTACTCATCACAGAACCGTAAATAGGCAGTGGACTGGGAGCCCTGTAAATATGATAATAACGATGCTCTCAGAAAGGGGAAGAGAGTTTATACCTATGAATAGTGACTGGTTCAAAAACATCGTTCAGTATACGTTAGTTCCCAAATGTGAACTTAAATTTATTTCGTGATACATCATCGTGATACACCTAAGCCATGTTGTCTCTGAGCGGCTCTTTTTGACAATCATTCACTGATGCGGTTGTAGGGCCAGATCAGGTCACGTCCAGATTTGACTGACTTCTGCTCCGGCTCTACGTGGGAAGGTCTGCCGGCAAACTACGAATGGTCGTGGGTTCCCTTCAGGCTCTCCCAGGTTTCCTCCCACCTTATGTTGGGCGCCGTCATGTAAATGAAATATTCTTAAATACTCTGTGAAAACCGAAACAAACAAACAAACAAACAAACAAACAAACAAACAAACAAACAAACAAACAAACAAACAAACAAACAAACAAACAAATAATTTTTAAACAATTCAGAACCACAAAATGTAACAATAACAAAAAGTAATTGATGACTTAAGTAGTGAATTAACTAGGCGTTTCTATCCACATAAAGTTGAACCCCAGATAAGAGGATAAGTCAACCCCCTCCTGAAGAATGAACCGTCTTTCTCCAGAAATTTTCATTTAGTATTTTAAACCCCATAGCCTACAACATTTCAATTTTGTTTTTCTCAGAGCTACAGCAATAAGTCGGTGGTGATTACCATAGGACATACAGGCTGTATAAGGCAAAGATCGGAGTTCTTCTGTGCTGTTTGGAATACCATTGTTTGTGAACGCTATATATTCGTTCGATTTGTCTTGCAACAGCATGGCGGTTTCTGCACCTCAAACGTGAACACGTTCGTCAGTAACGTGTACAAGGTCGGTAGTTTACCCCACACTCCGGGTTTCTCCACCCATAAATCCGAGGGCCTTCATCAAGAAAAAAAAAGATACGTGCCTCTTCTCTTTTCACATACAAAAGCTACAGCCAGTATCACGTTCTATGTGCTCATGGAAACATTACCCACTCCATTTATTTATCTCACAGCTACAGAAAATGTCGTTGGTCATTACCATACGGTGTACTGTCTGTCTAAGGAAGGCAGAGGTTCAGATGTCACCGGTGCTGCGATGTCATGGCTATACAGTCCAAGATGTATCTGTGTGCCCAAGGCTCCAGCCGGATTTCTCACCTTTCTAATATGGCGTCTGCTTGTGACAGTTATCTTGAATACCAGACTGCGAATCAACAGACGAGTAAATGAATTCCCTCTGTCATAATGTCACAATTTATTATATATATATATACAGCTTGAAATGCAATGTCTAGATTCTAAGAGTTTTTGTCTCTGCCGCTAGCTTACATGTATTATCCAGAATCCCTGAAGAGATCTACTTTGTGGCAAGGTTGTTTTCATAGAGTAACCAAGTGCTATATTGCGCAGACACCCAACTATAAGCTTAACCGAAATAATTGCAATTGATGGCCACCACTTGTAGCATGACCTTGATCTTAGACGAACGTTATATAATGTGGCTTCTCATATATCATAAACTCTTCATTTTTCATGGACAGTGGTAAAATAATTTGAGAAGAATTAGGTATTAATCAGCTGTACTTATACAATCAGTTTAAAAATTTGGAAAATATCTAAACATGAGAATATTTTAACATGTAGACTATAGAACCATGCCTAAGAATTCGGTTCATTTATATGTGATTCCATATTTTGCAACCATGTAAACGACGTCAATCGTGTACGAGTTTGGTTGGTTATAAAATCCTTCTTGGAATTGTATCTTGAATTATTTCATAACCTTACACTGCACAAACACCTTAAACTTCTTTTAGCATCCCAATAATACTGTTGTTTGCTGAGGGCAAAGCACACATTCTAGTTACCCGAAAGAAGCCAGATTCAACAGGTTTTTACATAAACCCCTCTGTGTATGTGTCTCTTCAATTAGAAAGATATTTCGCTGGAAGCAGCTCGAAATATGTTTTTTCTGTGCGATGTACAGTCGGCTTTCTTTGGCTTTATCTTGAAGGTGGAGATCGGAAAGCTTCCTTGTCGGTCTTTCTGCTTCCCTCTATTGTTTTCGTTTATTGAAGGCCTGGTTGCCCAGATTACAAGTTATACCTCGGGCAGACTGTCTCGGGGGCCCTCTATTGAAAAATGAAAGAGGGGACTGGAAATTCTGCATGCATCATAGGTTTACACTGTAAATAAGCAAGGCACTTTTGTGTCATGAAATAAATCAGCAGTGTTTTAATTTAAAAGACTTTCCATCTAAAAGCATGTAGAAAGTGCTTATAATTGTTTGTAAAACACTTTTATGGCAAAAGTGCTTTAATATGTGACCCTTTTTGACTTTCCATTCAGTCTATTCACTAAAGCACGCGTGTTTCATTTGTGAGAAAGTATTTTACTCCTGTCGGTAAATGTGTTTTACAATACGGTGTGTTGTATACCCAATGATCTCGGAACCAAAATATTTATCCTTGAGATTATTATGTGCTTATCGATATTAACTCATTGTCTTTTTTCACAAAATATGGCTAAGTTCTATTTTTTGTAGTAAATGTGTCTCCTACAGGCATCAATGAGGGACATACAATTACCCACTAAATTTCATATTGCCTAACTAATTAGATCTTACACATCACGTAATATTAAAAAATTATTATAGATTACGCGTCACTGAATCAGTGATTTGTCCATATAGCCAAATTAATAAAAAATATCCTATATTTTTTTAAACCATAATGGGCCTGAGCAAGTAATATGGAACACAATCATAAGTCAGTGTAGAAAAAGTAATCCTTTTATTTGCTACTGTTTATTTTTTATGCAGTGTGTTCATTGGTTAAACATAGCACTGTTACACATCCAGTGCCCTTGCTGAGTTAATAACTATACAGTGTCTTAGATATGAATGCTTCACTGTTCCCTGCAAATTACTTTATAATTAAAACATTATTATAAATGCATGTAATGTATTAAACACAAGTAAATAAAGTTTTTTACCCCGGATCAGCTTTTTTGATCACTCCAAACCGACCGAAAACACCGAAACCGGTTCCGAGGGCTTACGGACATTCATCTGGGCGCTCTCAATTCGCACACTTTTTGACCAAAGGCTTGAGGACAGAGAAAGAGACAGAAGGCGGGTGTGTATTGTCTTTAAGCTTTGACCCAATATCTCCAATAATGTCACACTATTCTTAAAGGTTATGGCTCACAGAAACATTAAAGGTATTTACGGAGTAATGGGCATGGAATTTGCGCACGCTCGCCAAGCTGTACCTTTTTTCGATAAGACGGGTTGTTGTTGTAATTGCAAACATGCAGATCCCGCATGTTGCGCGTCATGTAGCAGTGTGTAGTGTTGCTCAATCTTCTTTTTCAGCCTTCTATTGCATGAAAAAGTCCATTTTCGGCAACTTGTGCTGTTGTCAGGAATGTAAGAAGCTTGTTTTTGTGTTAGACTGCATGGTTAAATCGACAGTTTAAGAAGTTCTACATGTTCTAGTGCATACCATTGTCTTACAAATTAAAATGACATGATAAGAAAGGATTTAATTACTGCATAGTGTTGATATCTATATTCTATGTGTTCTAGGGTTCATTTAGATGAGTTGATTATTGAGCTGTGTAAAACAGAGACACAAATAGTCATGCGTACAGATATACACATTTCCTGCTGAATGTCACATGCATACCGTTAATCTCTCTATAGGTGTCCTTCGAGTGGGGACGGACTTCAAGAACTGTTGTACAAGTGAGAAATTTGATGGATACAGCTTGCACACTCTACAGACCCAAAGCATCATGTAAGATTTTTTCATGCTTTTCGTGCCGATTTGAAGGGAAAATGTGTTTAACGATTCATAATTTCAACGTCATGTTATGTTGTGACTTGCGCTGACAGACAGGTTATGTACTGTTCTTCAATAAAAATTTAAACATGCTTTCAATGTTTATATGCCTATAGAATTCTGTCCATCCCTTTAGAAAATTTTAAAATTATTTCTGTTTCTCTCCTCTCCAGGAGGATTTTAACCAAGAAAATTACCCTGCCTGAGATCTCTTAGCAGAACTGTTTATCTGCGCCACGCTTTACTTATCTGACAACAACAGGCTGGTAAGGGGTACTTGGTAGTACAAATATTTTCCCCACTTTCTTTAATTCACTGCCTCTAAAACTTGAGAAAGCTGATAAGAAGCTGGTTCCATTATTATTGCAGCACGCTACATTGAATGAGGGAGGTGGTGAAACGTCGATTTTGGTAATCGCAGATGTAAGAAAAAAATATCATTGGTTTACTTTTATCACGATTTAAATATCTATTTTCCAGGAGAAAATTGTGTAATATGCTGACTGCAATTGCTTCAGTGCGTTTGCCTACATGACTGAATGACTATATGATCAAGGTAAATTGTGCAGATGTTTCAGTTGTTTAAAATAAAATCATCAACTCCTCATGTATAGTAATTAACAGGGCTTTAGATTGTTTTTGTATGTATTAAATTGTTGAATGCAGTAATTAGAGCTTGAGCATGTTTCCCTGTATACACGTACATGTATCCTGTTGTGCCACGCAGGAGTTGTAAGTAATGCACAAGTAGCGCAATACACAACTACGAAAACTGAAGATTTCACTGTGACTCAATGTTTTGGCATTCTATTTTGCCATCATCAGAGCAGTGATTATAATGAACAAGCAATGACATATGTATAGTGCACGTGGATGTGGGCTGTTACAAGAATTATTAAACATTAAAACGGCGATTTTATGGAATGTTTTCAGTTATCAGAAACATCTAAACAGTCATAACAGAGGTAAGAGCGAATCGTAAGATCTAGAACTCAAGCCTAAAAGTTTAAATAACCTACTAACTAATAAAGGATTACGGAAACAAAACACATCCATAGTTAGGGATTACTGTGAATGGATGTGGTGAGAGAAGGATGAGGAGGGCGGGGGGGGGGGGTAATACAGGCAGGGTACCCTACTGCTACGTCTGTATATACATGCATATCATATGACGTCTTCACATAGTTAATGATGCCCTATCTATACCCCCCCCCCCGTAAAAACACACCCGTCTCTCAGCACTACCATTCACAGTAATCTCTGACATTGGCTTTATTTGTTTTTGTTAATCCTTTATTAGCCAGTAGGTTATCTAACTTGTAAGGCTTGAGTTCATGATATTGTGATTCTCTGTTACCTATACTATGACTACGTTTATATGACTGTGCACTGTATACATGTCGTTGCATGTTTATTGCACTCACTCTCCTAATGATGGTAAATTAAAATGCTGATATATTGGGTCACAATGCTTGTGTATTACATACATGGATATTCGCTAGGCTTCAGTGGGCCTGTGATGATCTATCCTTGCCACTGTCTCAATGGCTTACATTTTGAGGCGGATGATTAAGAAGGTTGTTTACCTGTCACAGACCACCGAATTTTTCATGATGTCTTTTTCAAATCGTAGTAAAACTGTGACGTTTAACATTTATGCTTGTTTGTTTGGCACTCAGCAATAAAAACTAATTAGAACAAATTTGCTTGTGTTAGTTTAAAGTCACTGATTTGATGCAGCACAGTGCATTTTTATGAGGAAATAGATGACTTTATGTTTCAGTGTTATAGAAATGGCATTGCGTCCCGTTATGACTCCTTATTTAAATTGTTATTTTTTTTGCAAGACGCCTGGACGATGAAGACATGAATTACAACAAAACTGAAGTGGAGCTGGGGCCTGAATTTGTGATCTCCAGCGAATCAAATCCATTCAAGGAGAGTGTTGTGGGTGCTGGCGACAAAGGAAATAATTCTGTAACATCTAAGAATGTATTCCCAATGTGTGCGCGATTGCCACAGAAAATTGTGATGAACCAGGTCTACAGGAATATAAAACCTAACAGTCAGGTGTCAGAAAATTAAAAACGTTCTACAAAAAAATTGAAACTGGACAGTGGGTTTTGTCTGCAAGTTTAGTTGCCAGTTAGTGTGTCTGCAATGCTTTGTTCTTAGCCTTTTTTCCGACTTCTTCAAAACAAAATTAATAAAGTTTTAAATTATTAGACACTGACCAATGGGACGAGGGTTAAGTCTTATCAACGTTACCAGTGGTTGACATAATAGGCGAATCTTCAACATAAAAAGGTTACCCCGCCGTCCATGTCAAGTAATCGATGATGTCAATCAATAGTATTGTGGGTTGAAGGTGATGGGTATAGAAATTGAAACGATCAATTTTATCAGTTAGATACTCCAGCTATCCTAAAACAGCCGACGGCGGATTAATGTCTTGGAAGTTATTGGTCAGTGGTTTTATCGAGGCAATCGGTCGACTACATTCGCTAAACAATATGGAATATGATCGGATTTGAGCAACGCCTCATGACACACTGACCTCAAAAAGGTGTTTCAGTGGGAATAAACTACTCCATAGACTTATCACGTAACTTCAATTACGGATAAGGACAGAATCAAGTCGTCCAACATAAAAATTGTTTCTGCATGCAGTGTGTTACTTGAAAGCCACGTGTATCTTGAATAATCATAAAGACAATAGACGTACACATTTCGTCTCTTTGTCTCTAAGGCTGAACTGTCTCAACATATACCGATATACTCGACTGTGTGGGTCTGGATAATCCCAAGACAATCGTAGTTTTCTGGGTAATTCTGTAAAATAAAACTGCCCAGATCCCATTAGAAACGAGCACTACATAACGTGGATGTTATACACCAAACATCATTTTTCCGTCAGAAATTATTGGCCTTTATAGATTAAAAATAAGTCATGTGTGCGATGTTGTCCACTCAGAGGCTGAATTTGTAATTATTGGTGGTAATGGTCGGAAAGAGATATGCTTTTTGTTCAGTTATTAACCGAGTTTCTTTGATGCTGTAACTCAGATTTAGTTACAGGTTTACGTTATTGTAGTCTAAGTCCGGTAGCATAATTTCTTTATCCTATGACAAAGGCAATGGTGGCAATCTTTCCAAACAGATGATAATATGCGCTGTTACCACGTGACCAGTCTCGAGACAATCGTTGCTTGTCGATTAACAGAAATAATTATTAGGATTAGAGAGAGAGAGAGAGAGAGAGACGGTGATTAAAACAGTTTAACATGGCCCGTCCTTGTATGCACTATCAATCAATTGTGTTGTCATTTTTGACATTTATTCAGTGACTTTCCGTGCCCGGGCAAAAATAGTCTCCTCTCCATATCTATTTGAGCCGAATGTGTTTATACTAAATTGCTACATGTAATAAACTCAGCAGCCCATTAATCGAATGGAGACATGATCTCAGTAATTCAGTGGTTATATTATGGTACAGATGTAAACTTAGGAAAATGCGCAATGCAATTTTGTCATAACTGTAACGGACAACTAATATGAGTGAGTCATGAACTTCGTTAATATCTCTCAGAAGTACCCCAGAATGAAATGACGTTGTGTTTGTATTTTCATTGTATCTGAAGTCCTGTGGCATAAATAGTGAACCTTTGTTCAGCTTAAGTCTCTGCTTTAATAGGTCTTTGTAGTCTTTCATATATGCGTAGTGTTTATGTAATAATCAACTAAGGTATATAAGATTTGTAGGTCAATGTTATGACGATTGCAAACGGATATTCTGAATAAATGAATGAATGCTTATTGTTTAACGCCCTACTCAAGAATATTTCACTTATACGAAGGCGGTGTCTCCTTGGTGCAGGGCGGATTTCCACCGGATATTCTGAAATAATTCACTTTGGTGCGCCTGTTTTTATTACCTTACGTTATATTCGGCTATGTATTACAGACAGACACTCATTTTATGCAGGGAGTATTCCAGGTCGAGGGAGTTAGCGAGCCAATGCGGCGTAATGACCCATGTGCGGTCTCTGTGACTTCAAGCCCAGTTAATGCTGACTTTCTCTCCGTTCGTAAGTGGAGAGGTCTGCCAGCAACCCGCGGATGGTCGTGGGTTTCCGCCCACCACAATGCCGCCGTTGTAAAAGTGAAATAATCTTGAGTACGGCATAAAACACCAATCGATTAAATAAATATTTTTTTTTTATATACAAGGGCAAGGTTCGTGTATTTTGTTAGAAAAGATATTCCTTTTCTCTGGATCTTTAATTACTACTGTGACAATAGATTTACAGCCTCATATGCTGTTATATTGGACCCAAGGGGTACAGAGAGAAGGTGTTGCCTACTAAAACAGTAGCTATTTATGTTTTTTGTTTCACAGGGATTGTTTTCACTTCTGGAAAGATAAGAATGCGACTAATAGAAGCCACCTACGCTATGTTTTGCATGTAGTCTGGGTAGGGCTGGGTGTTATTTTACATTACAGTCTTATAAAAATAACCCTCTCTTTACATTATTCAGAATGTCCCATGTGGCTATCCCAAAGGTGTTTAGAGTTGAAGCCGAGTGTTGGGGTTGACACGATTGCTGGTTCAATGGCAACCAATCAGGGCTCCCCCGTATTAATTTTTTTCGGACAGGAGGCGACGCACCCGATTTCCTGCTCCTGATTTGTCAAACTAGGGTAATATGCGTGCTACAGAATTACTGATCTATATTCATAGACATATTTATAAAAGCTACTTCCCAATATTCATAATATTTCAACATTGGCTGTTTATCTTCGCTATTCATGACCTTGTTTACTTGTTGCCTGGATGGAAATCTAACAGATGTCAGGTGCTCTACTTCTCCATGCCGTCGAATCATATGGGCGTCTTGCAGGACAGTACACCGGATATGTTAGGAAATGTCACATCCCTCAGGGTTAATATCACGACAGTTAACGTTGACAGGTATAATTCCTAACTCTGACCGTATATTTAAATCTTAAACAAAACTGCGAAGTCATTAGTCTGAAAACATGAAACAAATGAACACATTCCGTAATTATTAAAAAATTACAAACAAAATTCTTGGCATGCGCTTTTAAAAACACGAATAACACCATCATTGGCAACTGACCAACAACAACGCCATTTTTCCATAAATATTCTCGTAGCAGCTAAGAGCACTTTGTTTTTATGTATCTGTTCATTAAATGAATTTAGTATATCCGCCTAAATTCAAGGTACGGTCGAAAACATGTTATGCGTGTAGATGGAATTAGATTACTCTTCCAAAGACACCAACACTTGCGTGAATGGTACATAATCTACCTGCCAGCGACGCGAAAGGGTGAATGTATTCAAAGTAACTGAGGAAAAACAGAATATCTGTGAATGACACAACTATATATAACTGCTTCTGATATATACGTGGTAAACACGAGGCCCCTCTGACCTCGGGTTTGCTGTTTTTCATCCCATACAATTTAGAGATAATTTCAGTGAGGCTTGGGCAGAAGACGTATAGGATTTAACGTGGTGTGAGAATAAAAGGGTAAAGTCATATTTATATGTGTGTATCGCTTTCAAGCAGGTAAATTGATAGATGTTTATTTATTGATGTTTTACCCCGCACTGAAGAATCTTTCACTTACAAAACGCTACCAGCATTACAAGGGGAGAAATGGACACGAGACAGTTACTTCGCCTTCTTTATACCTTTGTGTGGCCATAACTCTTACAGCCGCTTTTCAGGCTGGGCGTTTTACTACTTCCGGTAACGAACTAAATTTTTTTCAATAGAACGAGCGAACGGTCTCGTGACAAACTCGTGTCTAACGGCGATCGCTTGCATAATGGCCCGGTCTGTCTGGGTCAATGACATAAACTTTGGAGAAAAACTTCAACGTGATTTTTCTTTTTTGTCAACACAGAATGATTTTAGCCCCAATTTTGTGGACATGCAAAATCGTGACCAAGCCTTTCCAGTCAATCGGTGCCAGTTTTCATACATCATTTTGCTAATCTACAAAGCCTTATGACGTATATGCAGCTAATAATATCCAGCCGTGCGACAGCATCATTCTAGCACCTCGAGACCATGTGACTGTTTCGAACGAAACACGCTTTCACGTTATCGTATCGAAGCAAGATTTAAACAGAAAAAACTTTGCATGTGTTAAATTAGACATGAATCCTGAATTAGACATACCCTGCAGAAGCGTCTGATGACACGACAGTAGGGAGAACGCCATGACATAACAGTAACTGTCACTCAACAGTTACACCAACGACAAAACGTCACAAAAGGAATGTTGTATGAACATTGTCAATAACGTCATGACGTCATATTTCCCAGATCACTGCTTGGGTAATTAAAAGCTCCTCGAGGCCACAGGAAGTTACTGTTGAAGCTTCTTCTGTTTGTCAAGAAACAAATTTTCAGTGTGCTTTTCGGGTATTCCGCCGGATAAATTCATGACATGGTTACTGAATGAAAGAATACGAAACTATATGTGGTCTGTAAGCCTCATATATAGCGAGACGTCAACCTTTCGCTCAGTAACCAAGTGTCTAATATTATCCGATTAGAAACACATTCAGCTGGAAACATATCGTTGTATAGTGTAATGTTTTTTCTCAGCTTTTTAGTACCTTTATCTTGATGCAGCTTCTTTGTTCCGAATTCTTGAGTTGAGTTATTGGTGTTTGAGGTGAAACTTGGCGTCTGGATTGATAATACTGCTTCTCTCAGGCCGTCTTAGTATACCAAGTGGTCTGCATATCCCTGACGAACCATTGGGGATACTAAAACTGTAGAGGCAAAACTGATAGTGACTGCCTTTAGAAATTGGAACATCAAGTTATTCTGTCAGTTAGCAACTCATTCAGCTTTGTGGCTCATTTCGCCTTGACATCGGTCTCTGGTGACACATAAGGACATTGGCTGATGTTTTCCCTTCATCTTGAAACACTGTAAGCTACATAAGTTATCTGTAAATGTCACTAAGGGATCAGTGGAAGGCACAACGATCAGATAATGGCCAGTAACCAGTGAACAGCGTATTCCATTCGTCTGTTTCATATGACTTTCATATTTTGCAGTGAAAGTTGAAATGCCATTACTGTTGCAACGTTTTATTGAATATTGTATCCAAAAGGAAAGAGCTGAGAAGATGTCAATTAGAGATTATTGTATTTGGTGCTTGATGTGAGCACCAAGCTTTAGCTTTGAAATATTTTAATTTTGGTAAGATTTTTCGTTGAAGTAATATGACGCATCACGACAAATGGGTCTTAAATTCACTAAAAAAGCCCGATCATACTTAATCTTTCGTTGCACGGCATTGAGATTTTCTAAAGCGCTGAAATGGGGCTACTGTCTTTGTATTTAGCATTTTTCATGTTTTTTAACGTAACTAACGTGGATTTAACATGATGCAGCTTCACTAATTACTTTCTTATAGAACGTGTGACACATGTCACTCAATTGATCAATGTCAAATTATGCCTCGCGTATCTATGGAGGATAATTCACAAGGCATCTGGGGTTAGTAAGACTAATCTGAACTATGCTGAACTCTGGAGCCCATAATAAACTCTGGAACCCATAATAAAACACAAGCGTCTTCAGACAGAGTAATTTTGGTGAATTCGCCAGTGTTGGGCTGCTTAACAAGATGCACATCGTTAAAGAGATACAAAACTGAGATCACAGTGTGCTCCGAGCTAACGGATGTCACCTACATGAACTTATTTCCTTTCTATGTCCTTATATCTCATAAGATGAATCGTTTTAATACTGATTTGTTTTTTATCCAGAGATTTGATATTCTTTCAAGTTAAGGAAACAGGAGTTTACAAAATCTTTTTCTGGGTAAATATCTTTGAACTAACAGGGAGTTTCCACTGGGAAGAATGAAGTTGTAATGCCTTGGAACCAGGTGACTTCTGTCGGTCTCGGAGTAGTATATCCTGACATCTTTTGAAGAAAGCTTGAAAATAAAGTAAAGCAATGTGTGGGAGGACTATCCACTTACGACTTGATTGGGGACCAGTTGCTGAGCAATCATAGCTGTCACATCTACATGTCACATAAAATGCAGGCTATATTGTATTTAGATGTGAAAAACAATTTGAGACCAGAGACGTAGGCTTATTTAATAATGATTAAGTATGGCATAAGAGAATGAGGTGGTAGGGGCATGAAACTGTGTGGAGGTGGGTGAGTTGGGGGGGGGGGTAGGGAGGAGGGATGTCGTGCTATTTAAAAACATATTATCTATGCTTGAATGCAAAAGCTACACTCCTCTCTCTCGTTTCTTGTCAACGACGCTCGCGTGACTGCCACGGACTTTAATGTTCATTGAAATCCCGTTGTCACACGTGGAAATGTGGCAGGATTGTTTTCGGTGGATAACTAAGTATTATATTATGGAAACGCTCAATTATAAACTTACCCAACAAAGTCGTAAATAATGATAAAGTGAGCTCACTGACCTGAGTCATACAAAATGTGATTACTCAACCCACATAAATATCGTTTGATTTTCCATGGGCAGCGGTAATAATAATTCCACAGAAACTGTCATTAGTCAGTTATGCACTTAGGTGATCAGATGAAACTTGTTCAAAATATCTTACTCTGCGAAATTGCCATGTATAGAATTATGCTCAACGATTCCGTCCCTGTACAATATGCTATATTTTTGCTATTAAGGAACTGACGTCAGTCGTATACGTCTTTGGTTGGACTTAAAGCCTTTGTTGGAATTGTATCTTGAATTATTTCATAACCCTACACCGTACAAGCACCCAGCACTTCTTTTAGCGTCCCCATTATGTTGTTGTTTGCCGAGAACGAAAAACACATTCTAGTTTCCTGAAAGAAGCCATATTCGAAAGTTGACGTGTTTCGGGTTTTTAGATAAACCCTGCTCTGCGTGTGTGTCTCTCCAATTAGAAAGATATTTCCCTGGAAGCAGCTCGTGATATGTTTTTTTGTGCCATGTTCAGTCGGCTTTCTTTGGCTTTATGTTGAAGCCGGAGCTGGGAAAGCTTCCTTAGCGGGCTTTCCGCTTCCCTCTATTGTTTTCGTTTGTGGAGGACCTGGTTGTCCAGACCGATAAGAAAACCTCGCAGATTGTCTCAATGCAGAAGGGCTCCCTTCCAGTAAATGGTTAGTGGAAACTGTATACATCACTGGTTTAGCTTCGGGAAAATATGGCATGTAACATCACCTGCCAGGCTTGTCAACTACCGGTACATTTTTATTCCACACGTATTTTTTTTATTTCCGCCTGCAATAAGATGTAAATATTTTAGCGCGACCTCTCTTTGACTGCTGAACTGATAAGGTTTTCAGCCAGATTAGAGATCCGTTATCGGCAATCCATTTGGCTGCCATCTGCATGTAAATGCAGCTCTTTACTTGAAATACATGGCTGGTATGAAGTTAGCTGAGAAACGATTTCTATGCACAACTTGGTCCTCTTGAATGGACTTTTGGGACATCGTTATTCTAGTTACGAAAACCACAGTATTATGGTTGACAGAGATTACACTTTCGTTATTTGAAAAAAAAACAGAGGTAGTACTATACTCAGATAGAGTAACCTCTAATAACGAAAGTGTAATCTCTAATAACGGTAATACTGCTTGTTACGATTTGTATGTTCAGTTTTACTTGAGGAGTAGACCTTTGGTACTACAGTCTGCACGCACATCTTTATTTTAGAAGTGGACTTGTATGATAAGTTTGGTTGAGTAATGGACTTCTGATATATAGTGCCCCTGGAGACGTCCATATGTGCAGCTGTGTGTACTTACATGGCCGAAATATGTGAAAGTGACGTCAAACCCAATTCTAACACACAAATATTCTGTGTCACATCAACAGTATGTCATGAGACACCTGGTTTTTTCTTCGGCTCATTTTAGCTATGTAACGTCAAACGAAAAAATGATTGGGAATGTTGGCAACACAAGCTAATGTTGTGTGTGATTTGCCAAACTGAAAGCGTCCGGGAGAGTACTACAATGCTATTTGAATGTTAAACTGTTTCTTTGTTGTTATTTCAGTATTTCAGGTAATATGACACATTGCGCAAAATGGATCTTAAATTCTGGATAAAACCTTGACTGTTTTTCCAAGACAACGGGAATAACTGGAAAACTTCAGCGGCAATGTTACTTTGATGTTTAGCGATATTTTTTTTTCTGAAGTTCTTGACACATGACCTGTACCTGTAATGATCATTGTCGTACCACGTCTGCCTGTCTGAGGCACGCCACATTTAGACACGTAACATTTCGGCAAGATCAAAGTACACCTTTGAAGTAAACATATTTTACCTACATCTTGTACAGGACATATATTACCCATTCTCTAGCAGAGCTTTATGAGAAGACTTTTGGCTTCGGCCAAAAGCCCATTAGATCTTGGCCAATGGGGCGAGGTTTCCTATCTCGCTTCCGCGCTGCTTCAAAGCTTGAAACCATTTGACGGTTTAAAATTAAAATAAATAAATAAATAAGTAAACAAACAAATGCGTTGAAGCACCTTTGAGTCAATTATCCGATTAGAATACATGGGATAGAGTCTAGATTAGTGATGAATTACAAATTACTCGACTGTACTCTTTATCTAGCTCTGCTTAAGCCATGGTGCTATAAAGGGTTTGTCTGTCGAGACGTTTTAAGCATGCATTTTCGCGAAGAAGAATACATCCTTATCTGTTGTATATTGACAAGAGACGGGAATTCATCGGTTACGCGCGATCATTGGCCAACTATCACTCTGCTTCATTTACTCTAGTTTGACTTTCTGTGTTGTAAGCCTTTTTGAGAAAAATGAGAAAATCTTCGACGGTTTGTATAATCCATCTAAATGAAAATACAGCTAAATAAAAGGTACGGTCTACAACATGTTATATATGTAGATGGAATCAACTTACACTTGTATTAATCGTACACAATGCAATTTGATGTAGCTACATTTGATACATACGTGGTAAACCCGAGGTCACTCTGACCGTGGGATTCCTGTTTACCATCTCATACAAATGAGAGATAATTTCAGTGAGGCTTGGGCAGAAGACGTATAGGATTTAACGTGGTGTGGGAATAAAAGAGAAAAGTCACACTTATATGTGTGCATCGCTTTGAAGAAGTTAGACTGGAAACCTATACAGTTTTGCGTTATATGATTGGCTCAGCCAAAGTATCACGAAGCTGAGATAGATTAAAGGTCAGACGCAGTCTTGGGTTGGAAACAATTTACCTCCCTGGCATTGTGACTCATGCTGTGATAATAAAAGAGTAAGGTCATACTTACATGTGAGTAACGTTTTGAAGCAGATAGACTGGAAACCTACAGTTTGTTATATCATTGATTCCGGCCCTAGGGTCAAGAACTTGGGATTTCCTAATGTCAAACATAGTCTTGAGTTCAAAGCAGTTTACCACGCTGACATCGTGATTTTGTTATTTTAATACCAAGAGTTGTATTAGGCCTCCTTGACAAAAACGAAAATTAGCGTTTCAGCTCAAGTCCAAGCGCAGGAATAGTACTACAAATTAACAAAATGTTACGTCGAAGGCAATTTCGTGATTCCGGTGACTGGTGACTGATATCCTCGCCGGAATATATAAAAGAGCTGACGTTTTTGGTGAGTGGTATGGAAATTATTATGCCATAACCTACCACTATTCTGTACTATTTGTACGAAAGCAATTTGATGTTCAAACAATCCCTGGACGGTTTAGCAGTTTTGTTCGTAGCCTTACGAGAGGTATATGTATTTATTTATTTATATCTTTACTTTTTTATTTTTTACGCCTTACTCAAGAATATTTCACTTACAAAGTGCTACTAGCATTACGGTGGGAAGAATGGGCTCAAGGTAGATACTTCTTCTTTATACCTTCGATGTCGCCATAACTCTTGCATCCGCTTAAGGGACAGAGCGTTTGCTTCTTCCGGTAATGAACTAACTATTTTCAATAAAAGAAGGGAACGTTCTCGTGACAAGTTCGTGTCTAACGGTCATCGAGTGCATAATGGCCCAGTCTGAACAGGTCACTGACGCAAACCGTGGAGAAAAACTTCAACGTGATTTTTCTTCTTTGCAGTGCTGCAGTGCTTTTAGCCACAATTTTGTGAACGAGCCGAATCGTGTCCAAGCGTTACGGTTTATACAATGCCAGTTTTCATACATCTGTTTCGACGTCGCCTCATGGCGTATACATGCACATTCATACGGCGGAAATCATTCTGGCATCGTGAGATTTCAAATTGTGGGCTTGTTTCAAATTCGAAATGACATCGGCCGTAGGTGTTTAAAGCATTAAAGGCATTCAACAGGAAGCATATCGTGGAATAACTTAGTTTTCACTTTTCATTTTTCAATTGCTTTATCCTGATGCTGTAGATGGGATAGCTTCTCCGTTCCAAGTCCTGAGTCAGTGTTGCGTGTTGGTGACAAAACTTGTCCCTTGGAGGGATTCTGGTTTTCTCAAACAGCCATAGTATCAAAAGCACACCATACCACAAACGAACTACTAGGGACAAGACAACCTGGGAAGGGATAACGATAGTGAATCCTATACGAAATGGAATATCAGATTTTTAGGTCAGTTAACACTTAATTCAACTTTGTGTCTCATTTCGTCTTGACGCCGGTCTAAGGACACTGACTGATGAGTTCCCTCAATCCACAAACTTTGCACACTTCGGGATTTATCTGTATAACTGTCAATGGGGATCAATGGACGGCCCCACGATCAGATAATGGCTGATGCTCAATGAAGTGTGTTCTCCATTCATGTATTCTACATTATGCATACACTTTCACATTTCGCAATTAATGTTAGAACGCTCTTACCGTTACAACGTTCTCGCAGAGATTGCAACCAGACCAAAAAAAAAAAAAAAAAGAAAAATAGGTAACAAATTTTTTCATTTTGTTTATTTGTAGTGTTAAACGCGGTTCTCATGAATATTTCACATATGACGGCCGTCAGGGAGGGGAAATTGGACTAGCGTTTCGGCAGATACTTAAAACCTCAACGAAACAAGCAAGAGAGCGATTCGGGTTATTTGATATTGTCACAATAAGGCTTTATTCGTGGAGGAATATGGTGCCATTTAAATACATATTATCAGTGGGTGATACATAAAATTTACATCCTCTCTGTAACTCCTTGTGGAATCTTGGCAAACATTGGAAGTCAGCTGCGCTCGCGTGACCGTTATAGTAATGTGATGTTCTTTGAAATCTAATTGCAACACGCGGAAATGTTTGTCATTTATCCCATGGCTACAGATATAGGTGGCTAATCATTACCATTCGGTGCTGCAAGGGCATGGTTTTACACGGTTCCGAATGCCTCAAGGACCAGTCAAATTTCTCACCTTTTGAATATGGCGTCTGCATGCTGTATTTTTGTTCAGCTGGAAACTGTGAACAAAGGGGCAAGGAAGGAAATTTATTCCGTGACATTGTCACAATGAATTATATAGATACAGCTTGATAGATGAGAGATTCTAAGAGTTCCTTGTCTCAGATGCGTACCGGCATTATCTGATAGAGGAATCACACATATCCCTAAAGGGATTTACTCTGTGGCAGGATCGTTTTTATCGGATAGGTAACTGTGACATTGTTTCAACAGCTAACTATAAGCTTACGCGACAAAGTCCTAACTAATAACCATAACTTGTAAAACGAGGATTTGATAATTGACGAAGGTCATAAAAAATGTGACTGCTCAACACATCCGAAAGTCGCCTGATTTTCCATGGGCCGCACTAAAATTATGTTCAGAGGAATTTGTCGTTAGTCCGTTGGACATTTAGGCGATCAGTTGAAAGTTGTTCAAAATATTTTACTGCGGGAATATGTTATCACTTCTTATACGATCCCCATAATACTGCTGTTTGCTGAGAACGAAGCACACATTCTAGTTACTCGAAAGAAGCCATATTCGAAAGTTGACGTGCTTTACATTTTTAGATAAACCCTGCTGTGTGTGTTGTCTCTCCAATTAGGAAGACATTTCGCTGGAAGCAGCTCGTGATATGTTTTTTCTGTGCGATGCTCAGGCGGCTTTCTTTGGCTTTATCTTAAAGCCGGAGATCGGAAAGCTTCCTTAGCGGGCTTTCTGCTTCCCTCTATTGTTTTCGTTTGTGGAGGGCCTGGTTGCCCAGACTGAAAGCACACCTCGGCAGTTTGTCTCAATGCAGAGGGCCTCGGGCGCCATATGGAAATGAAAAATGGGACTTGAATCTGTGTATACATTACTGGTTCAGTTCCCGGAAGGTATGAAATGTAAAATCAACTGTAAGCCGATTTTTAACGACCGATGCAATTTTATTCCACACGTATTATCTGTTAGTGTTCCTGCCTGTAATGATGTATAAATATTTTTAGCCCCATCGCACTTTAATGATTACTGAATTTCTACATTTCTTCTAAAAGTCCAGGAATATAAATTCAACTGTTTACTTGAAATCTGTTTACCTGGGAAACGATCTCGAGGTAAAACTTTGTTCGACGTGAATGGACAATGTTACTCTAGTTACGATCTGTATACTCAGCTTTGTTTGATGATTGGACTTTTGGTACAGCGTTATTCTGTTTACGATCTGTATATTCAACTTTGTTTAGGAAGTAGACTTTTGACGTTGGAGACGTCTACATGTACAGTTGTGTGGCAGAAATATTCTTGAAAGTGACGTCACAATCAAACAACAAATCTTCTGTTTCACATCAACACTACATCAGGAGAGACATCAACACTATATCATGAGACACATTAACTCTATATCAGGAGACACACTAACACTATACCAAGAGACATCTGGAGGCTTTTCTTCGGCATATTTTCCTTGTTTCACTTATCAGGATGGAAGACTAGATAACGGTCAAAGGAAAATATAAGTGGGAATGTTTTCAACAGAAGCTAAAGTGTGTTATTTGCCGAACTGAGAGCGTCCTGGAGGTTACTGTAAAGCTATTTGAATATTAAGCTGTAGCCTTCAAAATGGTTTTAATTCAATATTCCAGGCAATATGACACATCACGCCAAATGGGTCTTATATTCGTGAAAAAATGAAATGGATAAAACCCCTTCTCTTTTTCTACAACAACGGGAATACGTGGAAGACTACAACGCCAATGTTGTTTTGATACGTAGAGAGTTTTTATATATAGCTAAATACCAAATCGGGCTGGGGATAAGCTGTTTTCAGAGTATGGTTTTGCCATGGTGTAGAAACAGAGGTAACTACAATTTTTTTTATCTAAACTGTGATGCTGCCTCCTGTCGTGGCAAAATTTTCCTTCAAGGACACGATAGGAGTGCTTGGCACTTGATCTGTACCTGTAATGATTATTGTTACATGATTTCTTCCTGTTTTTGGCACGCCGCATTTAGACATACAACATTTCGGCATGCCAGATTTCAAGATACACTTTCAAGATGAATATATTTTACCGACCCCTTGTACAGGACTTGCTTTACTCATTCGAAAACACATATCTTTAATGGGCAGATTTTATGGTTTAAGTCCATTAGATCCTGGCCAGTGGGAGGAGGGTTCGAATCTCGCTCAAGTTACTTCACGTGAGAAGGTTTGTCAGATGAATTTTATTGAGCAAAAGGTGTGGTTATTTCGGACGGATAAATAAACAAATATATAACTGAATAAATAAATAACTCAATAACTAAATAACTAAAAAACTAAATATGTTGAAGCACCTCTAACTAAATATTCCGATAGAATGCTTATCTTTATTCTGTATACAAAGTTGTGCTTGGTAAAAGTAAAGGATTTCTTTCAAATCTATTTTTGACATTACAGTAATGTCTGGAAAACATGAGAAGTCGATTGAACACTTTCGTTGTTTTCCCATTTACTAAAATAATATAAACACTGGTGTAACAGTTCCTTGATTTGTTTGTACTGTCGCTTTTGCCACGCTAACAGTGCCATATATGATGTCAACCAGTATTATGGTGAATTGAAAATCATAGGCATAGAAATTGAAAACACCAGATCTGAAGTCTGATCCTTTATCAGTTAGTTGGTCCAGCGATCCTTAAAAAGCACTCGGCGGGTTAATGTCTTGGAAGTGATCAGTCAGTCGCTTTATCGTGGCAATCGGTCGATCACCTTCGCCAAACAGTATGGAATGTGATGGGATTTGAGAAACGCCTCATGACTCAGGGGGTTTCGAAGAGGTGTTTGGATATCACTGAAATGTATATCTGATTTCACGAGGTATAAACTTACATCACGAACTTGTCATTTTTCCTGTAAATATGGATAAGTGCAGAATTAAGTCGTCTGACATAAAGATTATGTTTGCATCGCGTCTGTTACTTATCGGCGTGTATACGGAATAGCCACAAAGACTATAGCCCTACACATCTATATGGTTGAAATCGCTGTTTCTTTGTTTTTAATGATGAATAGCCCCAAGACATCCTGATAACTATGTTGTTCTATGAATTCTCCATTTATTCTGGATATTCCGTGTGGTTTTATTAGTATTCTTATGAAGTAAAACTGTTCAGATCCGAGTAGATAGGAGCATCGAATGACATCGACATTTTCGCATTTTCGTTCACAGACCTCTGACCTCTTTGGGTTAAAAAATAAAGTCTTGGTCAAAAGCATTTATCTTAGTTTCACAAAATTATGTAAGAAGGAAGTGTGATTCGTAAGAGATGGGTGTCAAGTTGTTATTATGTTCATCAGGATGTATTGAGAGAACACAGTTTTTTTTGACACAGGACGTGTGACCCAGACGACGTATGTAGTGTGACGTCAATTTCCGTTAAGGTATAGTGGACAACATGTTGGTTGGAGAAATACGAGGCAATTGCTGATGTTTTTTGACCATGTCGTGGACCGCGACGTGAAAGTCAAGAGTGTCAGTAAATATTTTTACAGTAAAGTGTTACGGATCCTGTCTTTAAAATATTGTATTGTATTTTTTTATTTGCCTTTGCGCTAACCGGGCCAGTGTCTGACCTACATTTTTCCCTCTGTGTACTTTGTGACCTGCATTGTAATTCAGTCGCGTGTTCTCGAGGCTTCTGTGTTTATCAGTTTCGTGTCATTGTACATAAAGCATACATTCTGGCAAGACGAACCCATATTTTAAACATGTTTACGAACAAACCATCCAGAATTTTCTTTACGTCAGTATATAAATATGAGCGACGAAGTTGTAAAGGTTGCAGTCATTTTACTCAAGTTCACGTGAGAGCAGTGATATTTACTCTCGTCTACTCAGAAGGATTTTGTGGGTTTAGGAGATATTGGCTTTCATGCCATTCGACATACGTCATTTTCTGTACGTAGCACTTTGTGAGCTTGTGTTTCGCCTATTTTATTGGAGACGATCTTTTGGAGCTTGTATCACTCAATATCTCTTTGTGCGATTACGTACATTTCATCCCAGTTTACCCTGAAAGTGACTTTGTGCATATTTCCTCGGAGTAAAACATACATCGCCAGCTCTGGAGTTGGATATCATCGGCATGCTGTTCCCACTACTGCTTGCCACTTACAGGACTCTCATTCCTGGATTTGAGAATTCTCAAGGACTGTGGATTCTATATTTAAGTTGATTGACTTGCCTTTGGAAGCCGGAATATTCCATTTGGATTCGGACGCTGTCACCAGTCAGAAAGTATATATTTTTATAATTATCTGTATTGTTTTGTATATTTTTGTCAGCTGTACTATATATATGTTCGAATATATGTAGTGAGCTTATTCGAGCGTTTTCATGTTTCTTTGTTTGATCTTGTGTAACGTCTATCCCTGTCAGAGAGTTGAACAAGCCATTCGTAACTGGTGGAGGTAAACGTCGGAAGCAGTTCTTGTTAAGTTAATTACTGATTTTCCTTCATATTGTAACTCATATTTAGTTTCAGGTTATTGTTGTAGTCCTAGCCCGTTAGGATGGTTTGTTTATCTCTTGGCGACATAGACGAAGACAGTGATAGCAGTCTTTCCATGCTTACGATAATATACGTTATTATCGAGACAATCGTGGCTTATCGATTGACAGTAATAATTATTAAGACACCCTATATGCCATGTCCCCGAGAAATTGAGAGAAAGGGATGAAGGCGGTGATGAAAACCGTGGTGGACGCTACATTGTGTAAAGGTCATTATTGATTATCAATATAGGACGGTTTAACAGGACTGGTCTTTATATGCACCATCAGCCAAATGTGATGTCATATTTGACATTCATTGACTGACTTTCTGTGCTAAGTTTATAAATTATAGTCTCATTTCCATATGTCTTTGAGTCGAATGTGTCTAAGCTGAAGTGCCACATGCACATGGAATAAAATGAAGGGCACACTAAACGTATTGCGACTGGATCTTAGTAAATCAATCGGTAGATATTTTTCTATATAGATGAAAAGTTGGAGAACATATGTGATGCAGTCTGCTTCCTGCTCGGAGAATTATGACATGTCGTAAAAGTAACTGAAAACTAATATGTGTTGGTCACGAACTTCATTATTAACTCTCCTAAGTATCTCAGAATGAATGGCATTGCGTCCATTTTATCTGAAGTCTCGCATAAATAGAGAACGGTTGTCGAGATAGCCTAAAATAATTCCCCTTGTGCGCATATATCTATCACGTTACGTTTGATATATTTCCGGCGTATCAGAGCCAGATATCTCTTTTTATACAAAAGCAAGTAAGATTCGTGTGTGGTTGTTAGAAAAGATATCTGTACCTTTAATTACTATTATGATAAGAGATTTACAGCTCAAATGCTATAATAAAGGATCCATTCGGAATAGAAAGACATCGATGCTTACAAAGGTAGTAATTACTTCTGTTGTCTTACAGGAGAATTTTTTCATCTCAGGAAAGAACAGGCTACATGGCTACACAAGAGAAACCACCAGGCTATGTTTAGCACTAGTATTGCCCCAACGGGTGTTATCTGACGTTTTGCTACTACCTGTGGCAATATTACATTCTTCTGGAAAAAATCGTCTTTTTGGATTATTCGCAATCTCTAATGTAACTAACCGAAAGCAGTTTATATTTGACATAAATTTAACCATTATAACATTTTAAAAATACAAATGTTCATAGGAGGATTTGTGTTAAAGGAAAAGCCAGAGTAAAACATATCCCTAAAGACGGCCGGTAAACGCAATTTACCAAAAATACGGGAGGCCACTTTTCCGAAACCTTAATGAGGTGATAAGAAGTGAGGTCCAGTGCTGGAGTGACATTATTGCCGGTTCAGTGACAGCCAATCTTGGCTCCCCAATCTGAATTTTTTCGGACAGGAAGCGACGCGCGGGACCACCGACTCCTGATTTCTCCTCGTTCTCACATATTCAGGTTATATGCGTGTCACATAATTATTGGTCTATATTTATGTACATGTGTATAAAATATACAAAAGATATGTGGATATGTTGAAATACAGCTTATAAATACTAGAGTGCATTAATAACACAACGATTTCAGCGTACATTGACGTTTCCTTCTTGTCACGCGAATTAACTGCTGGGCGTTGGGAGAGGTAACATTAGAGATCAATATGGTTGCCTGTGCAAGCCAATCTAACACAGCTGTTAATTTGCAATTTGCAAGGAGAAAACGGATTAAGGTTTTAATTTTTTCCTGAAGCTTCAATAACTTAATGCTAGTTCACAACATTCATACAATTTCACATTGGTTGTTTCGGCTTTAAAGATGGTAAGTTTTGTCGCTTTTCTTGGCCTTGTTTACACGTTGCCTGGATTGAAGCCTAGCAGGTATAATTCTTAACAGTGACCTTATATTTAAATCTTGAACAAATTCGCAAGGCCCTCAGACTGAAAACATGACACAATTAAACATTTTAGGTCCAAAAAAAAGAAGAGAAAAAACATAACTGTGTAACATTTTGAGTAATTATAGACCAGTGACATATAGTAAATAGCAAATAACAACACTACATTTTGTTTTTTACCACACTGGGTTAAAGTCACAGTGCTAAGGAGTTTGTAATTTTCAATTTTTAAGTATTTATTTGAATAATAATAATAAAACCCCTCGTTGACAACAGGTCGGAATTCACCGATTACGTGTTGCAAAGTATCGCACTTTCGCCGTTGTTCAACCTTTATTCTCCGTGTGATAATATTTTTGGGTGCGTATCTCTATGCGGCTAAATTCAAGGTTTCGTTGACAACATGTTATATGTGTAGATGGAATTAGCTTACAATTCCAAGAACACCTACATGTGACTAAACTGTACACAATTCAAAGCGACGCCGAAGGCTGAATCAATTTAAAGAACGAAGGACGAACAAATTGTTTGTGAATGACACCACTATTAATATAACTACAGGTGATATATACGTGGTAAACACGAAGCCACTCTGACCGTGGCTTTCCTGTTTCCGTCCCATACAACTGAGAGATAGCTTCTGTAAGGTGTATGAGATAAACATATAGGAGTGAACGTCGTGTGGGAATAATAGAGTAAGGTCATACTTACATGTGTGTATCGCTTTGAAGCAGATAGATTGGAAATCTACAGTTTGTTATATCATTGATTCTAACTCTGGGATCACGAAACTGGGATATACTAATGTCTGACGTAGTCTTGAGATCAAAGCAGTTTACCTCGTTGACATCGTGACTGACTTCGTGCTTTTTTATTTTAACACCAAGCGATATAAGCGGTCTCTATGACAAAAGTGAAATTTAGCGTTTCAGCTCAAGTCCAAGCGCAGGAATAATACTACAAATTAACAAAAAGTTACGTCGAAGACAATTTCGTGATTCCGGTGACTGGTGACTGATATCCACCCCAGTATTTATAAAGATCTGACGTTTTTAATGAGTGATATCGAAATTATTACGCTGGCCTACCACCATTCTGCAGCATTTACATTGACGACAACAGTACACCAGCCTTACGAAAGCAATTCGATAATCATCATTTTCATTCTCAAGCAATCTCTGGACGGCTTTGCAGTTTTGTTCGTAGCCATACCAGAGGTGTATGGAGTTATTTATATATGTCTTTATTTGTTGATTTTTTTATCCCGTACACAAAAATATTTCTCTTACAAAACTCTATCAGCATTAAGGTGGGAGTAATGGACACGAGGCAGATACTTCGCCGAGTGACAAACTCGTGTCTAACGGTCATCGTCTGCATAATGGTCCTGTTTGCACAGGTCACTGACACAAACTGTGGAGGAAAACTTTAATTTGATGTTTTTTTCCCCAGCTTGCAGCGTTCTTACAAAGCCAGTTTTCATATATCATTTTGGACTCGCCATACCACAAAGCCTTTATACAGCTCATACAGCCGTGTGAAAGCATTGTACTGCCATCAGTACGAAACACGCTTTCAAGTTATGGTATCGAAGGCAGATTTTAAAAAAGTTTCAACTTAGCCATGAATCCTGATATGCGTGTTTATCCGATTATGAACACACACAGCTTGAAGCATATCGTGGGATAATGTAATGTTTGTCCTTAGATTTTTACTAGCTTTATCCTGATGCAGCTTCTTTGTTTCAAGTTGTGACATTGAGTCATTTGTTGGTGTTTGAGGTGAAACTTGCCGTCTGGATTGATAATACTGCTTGTCTCAGACTGCCTCAGTTACAAGTGCTCTGCATACCTCTGACGAACTACTGGGAAGAGTAAAAGCTGCCGAGGTAAAGCTGGCAGTGATTCCCTTTAAGAATGGAAAATCAAGTGATTCTGTCAGTTAACAATTGACTCAACTTTGTGTCTTATATCGTCTTGATGTCGGTCTCGGGTGACACAGATGGACATTGACCGATGTGTTCTCTTCGTCTTGAAACGTTGTACATTGCATAAGTTATCTGTAATTATCCATAAGGGATCAATGGAAGACATAGTAATCAAATAATGGCTAATGCCTAGTGAAGTGAGTTCTCCATTTATCCATTCTATACACTGCAAGGCTTTCACATTTTGCAGTAAAAATACCATTAACTTGGCAGCGTTTTGTCGAATATTGTATCCAAAAGGAAAGAGCTGTAGTTTTAAAATGCTTTAATTGTGGAAAAATTTATCCTTGGAGTAATATGACGCATCAAGACAAATGGGTATTAATGTCACTAATAGTCACTAAAAGCCCGATCATAATTAATCTTTCTTTACACGATATTGAGATTTTCTAAAGCACTAAAATGAGACTACTGTCTTTGTATTAAACATTTTTCATGTAGCTGTCGCGAATTTGATTTGATGCAGTGTCAATAATGTGCTTTCTTATGAATGGTTAAACATTTGTCACTCAAGTGGTCAAAGTCTAAATTCTGCCTTCCGTATCTGGTAAGACTGATCTTCCGTACTATACTGAACTTTGGAACCAATAATCAACTCTGGAGCCCAGAATGAATTGTGGAACCCATAATAATTTCTGGAACGCATAATGAACTTTGGAACCTATAATAAAATATACGGATCTTAAAAAAAGGCAAGTTTTATCATTCTGCGGTTTTCAGTACGAATAAAGCTGACCGCCATTACACAAAGAACCTATCATCTTTACACACAGATTTGTGAATAGCTTCAACACCACAGTTTACAGCATATTCTATGTTTGATAGAAACATTACTCGCTCCATTTATTTTCCTTATGCTCATTGCCATGGGCTATAATGACGGTAGAGGCCAGAGTTTTCGGTGCAGCAACAGCATGGTTTTACACTGTCCCCGCAGTAGGCAAGTGACTCAGGCTCCAGTCGGATTTCTAACCTTTCTAATATGGAGTTGCTTGCTGTGTTTTTCTTCAGCTAGCAACTGAGAATCAAACGGCGAGTATAAACATTAATGTGTGATATTGTGACAATGAATGAATGATATGGATACCGCTTAATAGATGCTGGCTCGATTCTGATTATTTCTGGTCTCAGCTGCGCATCTGCATCTTCTGCCAGAGGAATCACACGTATGCTTAAAGAGATTTGCTCTGTGGCAGGTTTGCTTTTATCCGATAGGTAACTATTATTTTTTTCAAACAGCCAACTATAAGCTTACGCGACAAAGTCGTAACTAATAACCATGACTTGTTCCATGAGCACTTGATCAATGGCGAAGGTCATACAAAACGTGACTAGTCAACACATATAAAAGTCGCTTGGTTTTCCATGAACCGCGCTAACATTATATTCACAGGAATTTGTCATTAGTCTGTTGTACATTTAGGGGATCAGTTGAAATTTGCTCAAAATATTTTACTACGCGAATATTTTGCCATGAAAAGAACCGTGCTCAACGACTGCATCCATGTCGGACTTTCATATTGTTGATACGTGTACGCCTTTGTCTGGCTTTAAAATCCTTGCTGAAATTTTGGAAAGATTTATTTCATAACCATACAAACAACCAGCACGTCCGGAAACTGCTGTTTCCTGAGGACGAAACACACATTCTAGTTACCCGAAAGAAGCCAGATTCGAAAGTTGACATGTTTTCGGTTTTGTGATAAACATAGCTGTGTGTGTCTCTCTAATCATAAAGATATTTCGCTGGAAGCAGCTCGTGATATGTTTTTTTGTGCGATGTTCAGTCGTCTTTCTTTGGCTTTATGTTGAAGCCAGAGATGGGAAATCTTCCTTGGCGGGCTTACTGCTTCCCTCTATTGTTTTCGTTCGTGGAGGGCCTGGTTGTCCAGACTGAAAGCCATACCGCCTGCAGAGTGTCTCAATGCAGAGGACCTCGCGCGTAATCGGGAAATGAAAAAGGGGATTGGAAACTGTGTATACATTATTGGGTTAGCTCCCGGAACATGGAATGTAATATCACCTGTAAGCCGCTTGTCAACGGCCAGTGCACGTTTACTCGATATGTATTATCTATTCCTGCCTGCATGAATGTGTAAATGTAATTAACCCTACCGCACTTCACGATTGCTTAATTTATGCAACTTTTTCTAAAAGTTTAGAAATACGTTGACTGCGATCTGCATGTAAATGCAGCTGTTCACTTGAAATCGCCTGCTGACATAAAATTTCCTTAGAGTGGATTTGTAGGTACAACGTTGTTTGACGTGACTGGACATCGTTACTCTAGTTACGATCTGTATGTTTAGTTTTGTTCGAAGAATGGATTCTTGGTACAACATTACTCTAGTTGCGATTTGTATGTTCAGTTTTTTTTCGAAGAGTGGGCTTTTGGCAAAACGTTACTCTAAGATCTGCATGTTCAACGTTCGTTGGGAAATGGATTTTAGCCATATCGTGACGTTAGAGGTGTCTCTATGTACAACTGTGTTTCGTAATATGAGTGACATTTATTAAATAATAAAGTGATGTAAAACCCAATTCTAATACACAAACAATCTGTTTCAAATCAACACTTTATCAGGTGACACATTAGCACTATTTCATGAGACACTTTGAAATTTCTTCGACATATTTGCCTTGCCTTTTTCATCATGCAAGCCTATAACGTAAAACAAAACAAAAAAAGCATAAGAAGGAATGTTATCAACAGAAGCTAATATTCTTTGAGGTTTAGCAAAACTGAAAGCGTTTTGCAGATTTCTATAAAGCTATTTGAACATTAAGCTTTACCTTTCAAAAAGTTTTTATTTCAATATTCACGTAATATGACACAGCACGCCAAATGGGTCTTAAATTCACATCCCAAAAAAAAATGAAAAGGATAAAACTTCTAATGCTTTTCCACGACAACGGAAATACCCGGAGAACTGCAACGCCGATGTTGTTTTGATGCGGAGCGATTTTTTTATCCCGATTGGTACCAAACCGAACTCCAGTCAACGCTGGCTTTATATGGGATACAGAAGGCGTTTCGTTAGAGTGCAGAAACACAAAATACTAGAACAGCTTTATCTGAATTGTGAAAAACGCTGCCTCGTATCTTGGCTGAATTTCCTTCAAGAAAGATGGTTACGACAAAGATGCTTGACCCTTGACCTGTCCCTATAAACACTTATTGCAATATCACTACTGCCTGTCTTAGACGCGCCATATTTGGACAGGCAACATTTCGGCATGCAATGTTTTAACACACAGTTTCTAAATGAGCATATCTTACCGACACCCTATACGGGACATATTTTGCCAATTCACTAACAGATTTATGGCTTCGGCGAAAAGCTCATTAGATCTTGGCCAATATGGCGAGGGTTCCAATCTTACTCAAGAGCTTCTCCAAACAGGGACAATTGGACGATTTAAACATAAATAAGATAAATAAATAAGTAAACAAACAAATATGTTTATGCACCTTTCTGTCAATTTTCCCAATGAGATAACTATTCTTGTGCTGTACATGGATTTATCACCTTACTGTCATGTGAAAAATGTGCTAAGTTGACCGGACACGCTTTATTAAAAAGAAGACAACAGCTGCTGTGAACAGTTTTCTGATTTGCCTGTACTGCCATATCTTTAATACGCTTTATCTGGGTTACTAGTGGTTGCCGCGGCGTCCCTGTCAAGGTAATCGATGATGTCAATCAATAATATATCGAGTTGAAAGCGATAGGCATAGAAATCGAAACGACCAGCTAGCAGTTCCTATCTTTTATCATTTAGATGGTCCAGCGATCCTTAAACAGCCGAGGCGGATTAATGTCTTGGAAATGATCGGTCATTCGCCGGTCCACCACTTTCAATATGCAGTATGACTGGATTTGAGCAACGCCTCATGACACACAGACTTCGAAGAGGTGTTCAGGTATCAACAAGTTTTACATGTGTTTTCAGCAGATAGAAACTTAGAGCACAAACTCGTAAATCTTCGTGCAGTCCTTAGACAAGTGCAGAATGAAATGTCCACATCCCTACTGTTACTTGTACGGATATCCGCAAAAACCGCAAACACACTAGTCCTACTTTGTAAGCCACATGTTTCCGGAATTACCGGCATATACATTTAAATGGTTAAAATCGCTATTTCTCTGTCTTTAGTGGTGAATTGCCTTATGACATCCTGATATATTTAACTGTGTGGATCTCGGATTTCTTCGTTAACCGTGGACAACCTGTGTGGTTGTCTAAGTATTCTTGTGAAATAAAACTGCCCAGATTTCTTTAGGCAGGAGTACTGCATGACATCGATATTATACTCCACTTAGTGTCCCTTTAAGATTGCTGACATTTTATATTAAAAGATAAATCCTTGGTCGATTGCCCTTTTCTTTGATTGACAAGACCATGTAATGGCAAAATGTGATTCATATGTCAAGGGTGTGATGCGGTTATTCTTTTAATGAAGATGAGCTGAGACAACGTTTTTACTTCTTCTGGTCACTGGACGCGTGACCCAATGACGTATATTGTTTGACATCTTTTAAATTAGTTTCTTATAGTCAGAGGGTTGTATATGGGCTGTACACCTTTGAGGCAACTGCTGATGTTTTTTGACTCAAGTCGCCGAACACTACTTGAAAATCAGAAAGTAACAATAAATATCCTTTCAGTAAAGTCAGTAGCTGAATTTGTAATTAGTGGTAAATTTGTGGAGGTAAACGTGCACTTCTTGTTCTGTTAGCAGCCTATTTTCTTCCATATTGTAACACAGATTTGATTCCAGGTTTTTGTTGTTGGAGCCTTAGCCGGGTAGGATGGTTTGTTTATCTTCTGACAATGGCAACGGTGGCAATCTTTCCAACCAGACGATAATATACGCTGTTATCACGTGACCAGTCCCGAGACAATGGTTGCCTCTCGATTAACAGAAATAATTATAAAGATTAACACTGGAAACTGCTGAACAAAAGGGACAACGTGTAAAACTGCCACACTCTTTATGTCATGTCCCAAAGCGAGACAGAAGGAAAGAGTAGGGAGAAGTGGGAAAGGAAAGGGAGAGAGAGAGGGGTGGGTGAAAATGGTGATTAAAACTGTGGTGTACGAGACATTGTAAGCGCAGTATAAAGACCTTGCGTCTGGATCCTAGCAGTTCAGTAGCTATATTGTTCTAAAGATGAAGGCCGAGGGAAAATGCGAGATGCAATCTGTTCCCACGGACAATTATGACATGCGGTTACTTGTATCTAAAAACTACTACGTGTTAGTCACGACCCAGAATGACCCAGAATGACGTTGCTTCCATTGTATTAGAAGTCCACTGACCTAAACAGAGAACCGTTGTCACCTTAAGTCTCTGCTTTGATAGGTCTTAGTAGTCTTTCATATCTGCTTAGTGTTTATGTAATAATCAACTAAGGTATGTAAGATTTGTAGGTCAATGTTATGACGATTGCAAAGGAATATTCTAAAATAATTAATTTTGCTGCGCCTATTTTATTACCTTACGTTATATTTGTCCATGTATTACAGTCAGATATTCTTTATCATACAAGGGCAAGTTTCGTGTATTGTTAGAAAAGAAATCTAACAATCTAAGAAAGACACCCCTTTTCTCTGGACGTTTAATTACTACTGTGACAATAGATTTACAGCCCCATATGCTGTAAGATCGGACACGCGGGGTATAGAGAGATGTTGTTGCCTACAAAATCATTTATTTCTTTTCTTTCGTTTCAGATTGTTTTCACTTCAGGAAAGATAAGAACAAGGCTACAGAAGAGAAGCTACCCACTCCATATTTTGCGCATAGTCTGGTTACAACAAAATGCTATCTAATGATCTGCTATTATCTGTGACAACATGAGAGTCTTATAGAAACAACCCTGTCTATGATTCTTCAGAATGCTTAATGTAGTTATCCTTAATACGTTTATATTTGATATAAACTGAACCATTTTAACATTTTCAAAATACCAATAGCTGTTCTTCTCGATGCCGTCGAGGCATCTCAGAGCAGAACACCTGTCAGGGAAGGTCACTTCCCTCTGGTTGACACCACGACCATTAACGCTCACACGTGTAATTCTTAATTGTGAAGAAAAAAAACTTTTGCAGAATGCTGAGAAGTCTTCAGAATGAAAACATAAAACCATTAGAACATTTTTAGCTGGCAAAAAAAACATGAAAAACACAATATATATGCAATACATACGCATGTTCCTTCACTGAACAACAACAACGCCAACCTACCTAAGTCACAGTACTAGGAGGATTGAATTTTAAAAGCATACATGAACATAAAAAACGATACCACTAACTGAAGTAAATTGACAATAGGTCGGAATTCACCGAATAGGTGTTGCCACCTAGCACATTTTCCGGCTGCTCTAGTTTTATTCTCTGTGTCTTTTTGATCCAAACTGTGGAAGCCTGCGAGGGTTTTGGGTGCGCATGTATGTGCGGCTAAATTCAACGTACCGTCGACAACATGTTACATTTGTAGAGAGAAATATCTTACATCCTAAAAAAAACACCTACACCTGTCTCAGTAGTATACAACTTAATGCAAAGCGACGCCGAAAGCTGAATCAATTCAAAGAACAACTTGTCTATGAATGACACGAATATAAATATATCTACAGCTGATATATACGTGGTAAACACGAGGCCACTCTGACCGCGGGTTTGCTGTTTTTCATCCCATACAATTTAGAGATAATTTCAGTGAAGCTTGGGCAGAAGACGTATAGGACTTAACGTGGTGTGGGAATAAAAGAGTAAAGTCACACTTATATGTGTGTACCGCTTTCAATCAGGTACATTGATAGATGTTTATTTATTGATGTTTTACCCCGCACTGAAGAATATTTCACTTACAAAACGCTACCAGCATTACAAGGGGAGGAATGGACATGAGACAGATACTTCGCCTTCTTTATACCCTTTTGCAGTCATAACTCTTACAGCCGCTTTTCAGGCTGGGCGTTTTACTACTTCCGGTAACGAACTAATTTTTTTCAATAGAACGAGCGAACGAACGAGGTCACACTGACCGCGGGTTTGCTGTTTTTCATCCCATACAATTGAGAGATAACTTTAGTGAAGCCATATGGTATTTGACGTTGTGTGGAAATAAAAAAGTAAAGTCAAACTTAGGACTATATGTGTGTAACGTTCAGATAGATTTGCAAACCTAAACAGTTTGTGGCCAAGGGCGTTAGCGCCCCGGAGCGGCGTAATTACCTAGGTGAACCTCGCTAAATGTCATCGCTGTGAGTTCAGCTCATGCTGGCCTCCTCACCGACGTGCGTCGGAACGTCCGCCAGTAACCTGCGGATGGTCGTGGGTTCCCCCGGGCTCTGCCCGGTTCCTCCCACCATAATGCTGGTAGCCGTCGTATAAATGGAATGAATGGCTCACTTAGTGATTTTTTGTTCTAATACCAAGCGTTGCATTAGGCCTCCATGACAGAAATAAAATTCAGCGTTTCAGTTCAAGTCCAGACCAACTCTTGGCATCGCCTGCATAATGGCCTGTTCTGTAAACGTCATTGACACAAATTGTGGAGAAAAACTTCGTTATTTTTCTTTTTTGCCAACCTGCAGAGCTTTCAGTCCCAATTTTGTGCGCGTGGAGAATCATTTCCAAACGTTCCTATTCATACAAAACCACTATTCATACATGATTTTGGATATCGCCATACCACAAAGCCTTATAAGTATATACATCCAAGAGAGTACTACCATGTGACAGCATTATTTTGGCATCGCGAGACCCTGTGTCTGTTTGGAACGAAACACGCTTTCAAAGCATTGTATCAAACGCAGATTTTAAAAGGAAGTTTCCACTTTCAGATTAGACCTGAATCCTGATATATGTGTTTATCCGATTATGAACACATTCAGCTTGAAGCATATCGTGGGATAATGTAATATTTGTCCTTAGATTTTTATTAGCTTTTTCCTGATGCAGCATCTTTGTTTCAAATTGACTAAATCATTTGTTGGTGCTTGAGGTGAAATTTGCCGTCTGGATTGATAATACTGCTTGTCTCAGACTGCCTCAGTTACAAGTGCTCTGCATGCCCCTAATGAATTATTGGGGACAGTAAAAGCTGCCGAGGTAAAGCTGGTAGTGATTCCCTTTAAGAATGGAATATCAAGTGATTCTGTCAGTTAACAACTGATTTAGCTTTGTGTCTCATATCGTCTTGATGTCGGTCTCGGGTGACATATAAAGACATTGACCGATGTGTTCCCATCGTCCTGAAACGTTGTACACTGTATAAGTTATTTGTAAATGCCAATAAGGGATCAGTGGAAGGCACAGAGATCGGATAATGGCTAATATCCAGTGAACAGCGCTCTCCATTCACTTATTCTACACACTGCAAGGCTTTCACACTTTGCAGAGAAAGTTGCAACGCCATTATTATTGCATATTCTATCAGATATTATATCAAAAGAAAAGAGCTGAGAAGATGCCAGTTATAGATTACTATAATTCTATGTGAACATTCTATGTGTGTTCTTATGAATCTTTAAATGTATGTCATTCGATTGATCAGTGTCTAAATTATGCCTCCCGCATCTATTTAGGATAACCCACAAGGCATCCGGGATTTGCAAGACTAGTCTTCCGAGCTATGTTGAACTCTGAAACCTATAATAATGCCTGGGACCTATGATGAAATCTGGAACCCAGGTTGATATGTGGAAAACATGATAAATTCTGAAACCCATAAACAAATATAAGAATCTTCAGAAAGAGTACTTTTGATGAAATAGGCATGATGAAAGACACAAAACGGAGATTAACTTTGAGCTGTGAACTGAGCGCACTGTGCTAAGATGTGCGTTGAGCTAACGGCTGTCGTCTGCATGTACTTATTTCCTTTTTATGTTCTTATATCTTATAAGATTATTCGTTTCATTTCTGAATTTTTTTGTACACAGATTGAATATTCTTTCAAGTTAAGAAAACAAGAGTTCACAAAATATTTTCCTCAGTAAATATTCTTGAACAATGGCGCTTTTACGGTGGAAAGAATGAATGGGTATTGGCTTGGAATCAGGTGACTGACGTCAATCTTTGAATACCATTTCTGGCAATGTTTTCGTGAAATATGATATAAAATCTTTATGGTGGGAGGAAACCGGGAACGGCCATCTGTAGGGGTGAGCTGGGCTTGAACTCATAGCGACCGCACTGATTAGAGGCACCTGGGGTGGCTTACTGATAACATTGTTTATATTCAAACTGTTTCAAATTTACCGAGCAAATTTAAAGGTATAGTCCAGAAACTTGTAACTTATGATGATTGTTTCTTTCTAGGCTGGTAACCACGGGATTCTCATTTAGCGTTTAAGGAGCCACAATCTTATATTACACCAGATGTTGCTCACATTCATTTTCCAAGGTACGCATTGCCATATGCGCCTTACTTTGTGTTTCCATGCATTTGTATTTAACTTTAGCCTGTATACGCGCATATGCTGTTCAAATGAGAATCCGACTAGATTATATAAAAGACAAATCAAATGATGATTTTGTGCTTTTCACTGACCTTTTCCTTACGTTTCAATCAACAACGGGTGTAATTCACTTTAAAAAGTGTAAAAAACAATGTTATTTATTTCACCACGAAAGTACAGATGATATATGTGAGGGTCACACTACCGATGCAAGCAAAAATACATCATCTAAATAATCTGACCCGATAAGTAGTTCTGGGACAAGAAGCAGCTGTAATGAACTTCGTCCAATTGAATGTGGTACATTACTAAGAGAAAGTCCAGATGTCGAGAAGCACATAGTTACCCGAGGGAATAGTTTTTCTATTTTATTTTCTCAGTAAGAAATCGTAATATAAACGGTTCAAGTTGCAGGTATAATTCCACTAAGATGGACAGCTGGTCATGTTATAGCTAGGAGCGTTTCCTGGTATTTTAGATGATCACAACTTGAGGCAATGATTGGAAGACGTTAGACAACATGATGGCTGCCAAAAGACGCTCAAACTGGTAGAAGAAGCCATGTTCTTACAAAAAAGTACCGACTTTACAGCATTGCTTTACAATGGTATACAACGTCTTGACTGTGTTTTTCCATAGTTTTGCAAGGGCACAGAATAGCTACTTGGCATCTGAACCTCCTAGTGACACGAAACAAGTTTACTCCTAGCCACGTAGTACTGATGTAGTACATTATAGTTCTTTAATTATACATGACAGTTCTAATGTAGAGCATGATAAGGCTGAAATTATACATGATAGTCCTGACGTAAAGCATGATAGTTTTGTAATTATACATGACCTCTCTGATGTAGTACATGATAGTTCTGTAATTATACATGACAGTCCTGATGTAGACCATGATAGTTCTGTAATTATACATTACAGTACTGATGTAGAGCATGATAGTTCTGTAATTATACATTAAAGTCCTGATGTAGTATATGATAGTTCTGTAATTATACATGACAGTCTTAATGTAGTACATGATAGTCCTGCCGAACACTGCAGCCTAATCAGACTGCTGTAGCAACTAAATATCCTGTATCGTAATGGAGATTTAAGTTGTAAATGAGACTTGACGCCAGTGATGGTAATAGCCCTCTTTACCTACGTGTTGCCTAAATCGATTCATTTCTTCATTATTCAAAGATATAATTTTGTTTAGGGTCCCAATGAATTAACTTTCCTGAGATAACTCTCCTAAATAAATGATTAGGACCTCGGATTATTGCTAATGGCTATTTTCGAAGCCAAGCGGAAAATGTTACAGACCTACCTTCAGAAGAGAGCTGTGACCATCCTCGGCGCCAGATGGCTAAGGTCATGTTTTTATTCTATATTCTGCATCATAGTCCATATCCAGATCCCTAATTTTACATAATGGTAGTACAACATGATGTGCAATACAGTCCTGTAATTATAAATGATGGCCCTGCTGTAGTGCATGATAGTTTTGTAATTATACATGGCAGTCCTGGTGTTGTTCTGTAATTATACATGAAAGTCTTGATGTAGTGCATGGCAGTCCTGTAATTATACATGAAAGTCCTGATGTAGCGCATTATGGTTCTGTAATTATACATGATGGCCCTAGTGTAGAGCATGATAGTTCTGTAATTATTCATGACAGTCCTGGTGTATGCTTGGTAGCTCTGTAATTATACATGGTAGTCCTGATGTAGAGCATTATAGTTCTGTAATTATACATGAAAGTCATGATGTAGTGCATTACAGTTATGTAATTATACATGAAAGTCCTCATGTAGTGCATTACAGTTATGTAATAATACATGACAGTCCTGCTGTATGCTTGGTAGCTCTGTAATTAAACATGGTAGTTCTGATGTAAAGCATGATATTTCTGTAACTGCACATACTTTTCCTGATTTAGTGAACGCTAGTTTTGTAAATATACATGAAAGTTCTGATGCAGAGCATGATAGTTCTGTAATTATACATAGTTGCCCTGATGTAGAGCATGATAGTGTTGTAATTATACCCGATAGTTCTTGTGTAGTGCATGATGGTCCTGGCGCAGACAAATATTAGTAAGAGAACGATAGCACTGGAGAAGTAAAACAGTATCCATGTTCAACCAGAATCACTTATTTATAAAAGAAACTAAACAAATATTACGTATCTCTTAACAACATTTGCAACAATTCTCAAAAGGAGTCGAAGAAAGCATTTAACTGAGCATTGTTTGAATGAAGATCAAAACTGTTATGCTGAATAACATATAAATAGCTCAACCATTCTTCTTTGTGTTCTTTTTATTTGTAAAAACAGTGTTAAACTTTATCTCTCTACTTTCTTTTATCTTCTGGCTTAAGTGTACCCTGAGGGTCACTACAACTGTCACCGTTGTAATTTTCTTAGAGTGTAAGCAATAAATAAAAAATTGAGAATAGACAACGTCAATGTCTTAAGGATAAAACCTCGTCATAGATGTGAATGTTGTTGATTGTTTCTGTATAAATAAGTTGTCGTTACTTGAGGCTTATGTTCCCTATAGGCTGGTTGATCTTGATTAAGGAAAGTATTCCATTGCACGTACCATACGCTATGCGCAAGCCACTTTGTAATACTTTTAGCTGTATATGATACCGTGTTCACGATTTCTAGTGATATGCGTTTAAATGGAGAGCTGTAGAGCTACTTATCTCACTTGGTCATTTGGGACGGCTGTTCAAAAGTGTGTTTCATGTTAAACTAGGATTAATTTTAGTGTGGGCTAAGTCTCATTATTTGGGTTTTATGCCAAAGATTTAAGCCTGGCTTCACTTCCAATGCACCTTTGGACAACCGGCCCAGGGTCACTATACCATCTTAGTCTCTTCTCTCAAAGGTATCGATTTATAACAGCAATCCTTTTGATCTGAACGTCACACACTTAGAAACCGAGGACTTTCGATCGCACTTCTAATCCTTTATCATTTGGCTTGTCTACTGGCGCTTGGAATCGGCCCATTGTGGTTTATCAGTCTGAGGATCCTAAACTTCGAGCTATCTGCTATGGAATAGTATCGAGTTTAAAGATCACTTCGTCCATACATTGAATTCTAGATCTCAATGAACTTATTTACACGTGTCTGAGCTTGTTTAGCTGACATAATGTATATGTCATGGCCGTTTAATTGTTGAAGGTTAAAGTTTCGAATAGCCAAACGTATTATCTTCGGGCTTGGGAGTGGATGTCGACATCTTCATTAGAATCAAGTTCGTGTTATCTAGCATGGCCTCGTAACGGAAGACCTCCCTTTTAATTATGATGATGGCCTGTTGAGTGCTATAGTAGGCTATACCTGACGTGGTTGAAGCGTTATGTCTTGTGTCGTCAGCATGGTGTTTCATTTACTCAGCACTAGAACTAAGGCGGCATCAGTTTTCATATAAAGCAATACTGAAAGAGATACTTTCAAGTTTAATGAAAGGAAACACAACCAAACAGTGATAATGTAATATACATACAATGACACATTTCTAACGCAAACCGGCTTCTTTATATTTAACGTTCATCGCCTTACACGATTCACAATGGCGAGGTGTGTAAAGCTTTCAATAGCATGTACAGATCGCGGATTTTATGGTAATCGTGCAAGGGTACCACTATCGGAGAGTAAAAGTGATAAACAAATGGCTTGTTGAACTCTCAGAAAGCGATAGGCCTTTCACAAGATCAAACAAAGAAACATGAAGGCTATTGAGTAAGTTACATACACACAAATGAACAAAACAGACAAATAGTGCAACTGCCAATAATATACAAAACAATACAGATAATTACAAAATATATAGTTTCTAACTGATGATAACGTCCAAATTAGGATGGAATATTCTTGCTTCCAAAGGCAAGTCAGTCCACGTAAATATAGAATCCACAGTTCTTGGGAATTCTCAAATCGAGGGACTACAGTCCTGTAAGTGAAAAACAGCAGAGGGTTCGGTACCCCGAATATGGTATATATCCAACTCCCCGGCAAGGTGCAATTTTACTGGGCGGATGGGTTGACAATAGACACAAAATATACACAAAGTCACTTTCAGGATAAACTGGGAAGAAAGGTACATAATCGCACAAAGAGACAATGAGCTCCAAAAGAGCGTCGCATACAAAATAGCAAGTGGTGAAGCACCAGCTCACAAAGTGCTACGTACAGAAAATAGAGTGTAAAATGACGTATGTCGAATGGCAGGAAAGCGCCGATATCTCCAAGTCATACAAAATCCTTCTGTGTGAACGAGAGTAAATATATCTGCCCTCAAATGAACCTGAGTAAGAGACTGCTCCCAAGTGGACATAAGTTAAGTAACTGCGCACTTCGACATTCATATTTATAAGACTACCGTTAAGAAAAGTTTGATCGTAAACATGTTTACAACATGGGTACATCTTTCCAGAATGTACACTCTATGTACAATGATAAGAAACTGATAAATACAAAGCCTCGAGAAAACGCGACTGAATTCCAGTGCAGGCTATCACGTACACAGAGGGAAAATGTAAGTCAGACCCCAACCCGGTTAGGGCCCCCCCCCCCAAAAAAAAAAAGAAAAAAAAAAGCAAAAAAAGAGAAAAAAAATAACACAATGTCTTAAGGAAGGGATGTGTAACAGAACTCATCAACTATAAAGTCATATCCCAGGACAACAATGCTGCCATAGACATTAAGATGTACTGACCCCGGGATGAAAAAGCTATTTTAAGCTAAGAATGGTCTTAATCTTAAACTGTGGCTTTCTTCTTGGCAATGGGTTTGATTGCAAGCTCTAATCCTCATATCTGTCATTACAGTTTACCAATACTCGGCTACATAGAGCGACTAAATATTTCAATGTTCAATTACAAATTTAGCAAAGGAAAAGGTTTTGAAGTTAGGACTTTGCTAAGCCCAAATGAAGCCACTGATCATTCCGCCTGGCTTTTTTTTGAAAATAATAACTGTATAAAGCGCTTCAAAGCAAAAATGTTCAGGCGTGTACATATTTCTGCGGCTTATAGACCTTTCATAAATTCACAGACAGGGAATGAAAAGCTGCTGGAAGATTAGTGAGCATCGGGAGTAATCAGTCTATGTTAAACACGTATATATCAAATAAGTTTGCAACATGCACCCTGGAATTCACAAAACCCGAAATTAATGTTTGTGACTTAATGCCACCTTTTTCATTCTAGAGTTCAATAACATAATGAATCAAATCAGTAAACTAGAATAGCCTTAAATTCAAAATGATGACGACTAGGGATAGTAAGAAAAATGAGGGTTTATCGAACTTTGCCAAATAAAGCTCCAATGGTAAATACATTGCAATAGAATTGTTGGCAATAAGGCTGTTAGTCTAAAGACGCATTTTCTGAGCTTGACTTTGTAACATTTTATTTGATTCGTCTATTGAAACAAACAAAATTAGAACTGTATGAAAAGCTTGAAAATGCTAATAAAATGTTATTGAATAACCGTTCTTTTAAATTATTTACGGGCTGAATTGGAAATAGGCTCAGAAATTAGGGCTGGTATAATCCTCCGACATCTGAGTCACGTGCACAGATCTTGGTTTTGCTTCTTAGCTTATCGGAGCCCCACTTGAGCAAGGTAGAGAGATGTTAACTGAATACAGCCTATGGGTGGCTTACGACTCTTGATTTGCGAAGCTGCTTGAAATATTTCGGTGCAAAACTTTGCTCTTCTTCATCTTCTCGCATTTTCACTTCCGCCCAAACCTATTTAACTACATACATATCACTATCAGCGCGTAGTATTGTGAGATTTCTAATAACCATTTAGCTTCATACATATACAAAACGGTTATATAAGAATAAAATGATAAACGACAAAGCAGAGTAAACATTAGTCTTTACGACATTCAAGTTTGTGAAGAGTGCAAATATGAGGATAAATGCATCGAAGTGTATAAATACGTGATTGAAGAGCAAAATAAAGCTGCCATGCATCCAAATGCTAAACGTTTATTTGGTTCAGGATGATCTATAAATTATGCCACTCATCAGTAGCTTGGCACCGCTCACACCTGATCCTGGCTACTGGCAATGATCCCCAATGTACTGGTTCATGCAGTATATAGTTATTGGCATCTTCTTGTTATCATCAACAGATTTCCCCGGAGGAAGGCTATAGCACAGATACGTCACATAAATGCTGTGTCTGTAAATATTTAATGGTAAGCTGTCAATCACGAGTGTTGCTTAATTCTAAATAAATATTTCATGTAAGTAAGGTAAGGGTAAGACTTAAATTGTGAATGGTAAAGATTTGTATGTTTACACGCCGAGATGAACACTGTGACAAATTCAGGGATGATGACCACCCCAAAAACACTAGTTAAAATGCACGGAGGTCAATCCAGTTTTAAATTATTGTCTCATTTGTTCCCCCATACTTACTTATATTTTGATCTGTGTTTTACGCTGTAGTCAAGATTATTTCACTTATAAGAAGGTGCCCAGCATTATGGTGGGAGGAAACCGGACAGAGCCCTGGGGAAAACCACGACCATCCGCAGGTTGCTCGCAAAGCTTACCACATACGACCGGAGAGGAAGCCAGTATGAACTGGACTTGAACTCACAGCGACCGCGCTAACCGACTGAGCCACGGAAGCCCAGTTCCGCCATATCACATCCCTAAAAGTGCGTGTGTGCAAATTACGCGTTATCGTATATATGTGTAACCCCGCTCCCCCGATATTGTAGGCGGGTGAATGATGAAATGTCATCCTGTATCTCCAGGTATAATTTCTGGAACCTGAGCATCGCAACCGAAATTCGTATACCAGCCGACACCCAAAATGGGCGTTCAGGGTGAATAATAGCAAGACCAGTTTCCAAAACGACAAACAACACTAACCAATACAGAACTGAGAAAGTATATAAAGTATAAAAAATTAGAACAGATTCATGGAAAGAAAAGCAGTCAACAGTTTTTAATGATGACGAAAAAGGCTATGAACGCTCCAGAAGCACGGATATTTTTCTGTTTGCACGTACCCTAAATTCTCGCGTGCAATTTTATGTGTAGATAGATGGACATTTACTCGAGTTTTTCAAGGCGTTTCCCCTGGGTGTTGTTTTGTTAATTGTAAAGTCTCGTAAAACCTCGTTTGTATCGCGTCATTTGGCGCTATACAGGGAAATGTGCGGTAAAACAGTGTTCACAGGTGACGTGAATCTTGTTGGATAATTCCAGACTTCTGCTTTAATAGATGGTCTACTGGACCTCGAGAAACCCGAAACATCGGGAGATTTTGCAGAACTACGCTTGATAAAACAGTTTTTATTGTTCACAGACTCACCGTGGCAGACGCACGTGCATGAGTTGACACGTGTCTCCTGTCCATCGTTGACAGTATGTGTGTAAAAGGCTCACGTGCGTTAAGAACTTCGGTAATGTCGAGTTAACTATGGATGGCGAGTAGAAGCCAGAAACTTTCCTAAGGGAGTAAAACCTACATGATACGTCCACAATTACTTACGTTCTTCTCAAATGAATCATTTGGACATCACCAGGGCTATTTCCAGGAAAATACCGTTTATAACCAAAAAAAAAAAAAAAAAAAAGAATGAAATATAACCAGGGAGTGACAACAATTCAGCGATGATAAATGCAGCCAGTCAGACTTCTTATTAATGTTAATCCACATACCTGTTACAAAGGGTCAATTTTCCCGTTAGAAGTGTCATAACTCTCTCGCTACCTGGACAAGTATTTGACTGATGACTTGAGTTATATTATGAAATGTGTTGGTGTCAGTTAGGCGCCGTCAAGACCACATAGATTGCATCCCTCATGAAGGCAGATGTAGTTGTGTTTACTACTCAGACCCACCTGGTAACCTGTCATCTACCAGGCCTACTTTCATGCTTTCTAGCACTGATGCATTTATCTTTGTGATGCTATGCAGCAATATCGAAATACTATGAGTCATTTGAATGAAGTAATATATGGGAAAGCGTGTCGTTATGGCGTGCATAAAGACGATTGTCTTTCAACGGCAAGCAACACAAAAGCACGTCTTCAACCCCGTCCTTGATTAGGGAATTTGTGAATTTCCCCTGCCTCACTGTTCGCGGGATCTTGGTTACAAGTGGTGCACGACGCTCGTACGTCGGTTTGAACAGTGTAATATTCTTTGAAGACCACTAGGCTTCCACCAATATGCCGTGCATACGTCCGTATTCTTTGAAAGCCACTGGCTTCCACCAATATGCCGTGCATACGTTCGTATTAACGGTTGTCATTCCGGCTTTCTCCAATCCTGAAGTTGTGAGTGGAAAATTCTTTAGTATGGCGTTGAAATAACAGTCGAATAAATTAATAAACTAAATTGAAACTAAACTAAATGGTAGCCATCCCCTCTGTGAATTGTCACTGAGCTCAGCTGATATTTGATTACTTCATTTCGGTCTGGGGGTTAAAATCGGTCATCCCATTCAGTGTTGAATCGTACCCATTAGGGTTAGGGATAGGCTTTTATATAAAGATAAAGACCATCAGCTCTCTACAGGTGACATTTGATAAAACAGACACGTTGCTGTTTCATCCTATACGTGGTGTATTTATTGTAAGATTTATAGGTTATGAAGTTCCGAGAAACTCTACACTTGTCTTGTAAAGGTACCACTATCGGAGAGGAAAATAATAAAAAATGGCTTGTTCAACTCTCAGAAAGCGATAGGCCTTTCACAAGATCAAACAAAGAGTACATATATTTGAACAAAATAAACAAATAGTACAACTGACAATAATATACAAAAACAATACAGATAATTACAAAAAATACAACTTCTTACTGGTGATAGCGTCCAAATTCGGATAGAATATTCCGGCTTCCAAAGGCAAGTCAGTCCACGTAAATATAGAATTCACAGCTTGGGATTTCTCGAATCGAAGGATGACAGTCCTGTTGCGACGAACAGCAGAGAGCACGGTACGCCAACTATGGTAGATCTCCAACTCCCCGGCAAGGTGCAACTTTCCTGGGCGGACGGGTTGACATTAGCATCCGTGATACCGAGCTGGCGATGTATGTTTCACTCCTCGGAAATATACACAAAGTCACTTTCAGGATAAACTGGGAAGAAATGTACGTAATCGCAGAAAGAGACAATGAGCGAAACAAGCTCCAAAAGAACGTTTCAAACCAAATAGCCAGTGGCAAAACGCAAGCTGACAAAGTGCTACGTACAGACAAATGGAGAACAAAATGACAAAAATGGTCGAATGGCACGAAATCCCCAAATCCCACAAAATCCTTCTTTTGCAGTCCAATATCTCGTAACAGTCTAGAGAGCGTTATGTAGAAACACCTTCATTTCGTCCCCTCATATCATTTCAATAGTTTGTAGACAAGGTAACCTGTCGAAGTTACTTGACCTGGTGATCAGTTTTCAGAAAAATTCTGCTGAGGTATATAAAAGAACAAAAATGTAGGTAGAAAGCCCGCAGGCTGTTAGTTATTTGTTTCTTTGATCGTTTTTGGACAAATACTCAAAAAGGTTTACATTTGTACATCGGGGGAGTCATTTTATGGAGAGGGGAAACTGAAATGACTAACTTCCTCAGGTGTGATGTGCAGATATACGCACCGTATTTGTGGGAGACAGGTTGTCTTCAACGACGCATTTTTTTATTGTTCATTAAAAGAATTGTTGTATTGTTTTGTTTTGTGCTTATAAATTTTCACATTTAAAGGGAATATCTGTATGTATCAATGCACTAGGTGTTGGAGACCTGATAACATATCAGACTGGGTTAAGCCCTCAGTACCGTCAACCCAGAATTCTGTGGGCTGGAGAGAACAAAAAAAGTGGCTTTTGTTGTACCACACAAAAACCAGATTCGAAATCAGGCATGTTTTTGCCGGTGTTCAGTTGATTTTGTTCGGAGTAAAACAAATTAATTCATATTTGATTGCATAAGCGACGTTTCGGTGCCAAAAACGTTGCCATGTCATGTATTCGATGACTTTTTAAAGTTACACCCCATCTTATTAATATCACTAAATGACGGTTGCCCTTGGTTTTTGGCTTGACGCCAAAGACATTTAGGTTGTTATCGTGATGATGGTTTGATAAGTTATGAATTCATATTCAGATTAGCTCTATTTAAACGTTTGACCCCAGAGCCCGTCAAAAAACTCTTCCGTTAGAGACTTCTTCCAGTGAATCGTACTGACTTCATCGTATCGTTATTAGATGTGTTGACACTGTATGAAATATTTTGGCTATACTCTTCAATCTGTGCACTTAATCTCCACTTCTCTGGGGCAACATTATCAACATTACCATGGCTAATGTAAAAATGTTAGCATTGAAGTTTACATTGCGCGGGTCGTGTGATATCAAATCCCACTGTGAAACCATGGAAGGTGCATAGTTTTAGCAAAGTCCAATAGAATATCAAAGAAAGTGCAAGTTCACTTCATCTTTTGATTCTTTTCCTTTTTTCCATTTTTACTTTCAATGAAAAGTGCAATCGTTGTTTTCTGTATCTCTTTCATCTGTTTACCGAAAGATGGAAGGAATGAGCTAAGTCGTCCATTAATGTTTTAGTATTTCTCGGAATTGTAAAACATATTTTCATCTTAGATGCTCATATTAACACAAGCTGATGTAATAACGGTAGATGGTAATGGATGATGACAATTAGCAGATAGCAGAAAGCTTGTACTCAAACCAAACATACACTGAATAATACAATAACGCAGTACGTAGGAACAGCAGGCCTTACTACTGTGTGTTGTATTTCTATTTCACGCAGATTTGCCCATGGCTTCATGTGAGGCAGCACGCGAAGGAGGTTTTAAATTAGAAGAGATAAAGAGAGAGAGAAAAAAATGAAACAGACAACGGATTACTGGGTTGAATCAAAATAGAGATGTCCTTTGAATCATGCTTCGTTTTAAAGCAAGCAAGGCAGAAGCAAAATTGGGTTTCGACGTGTGGAAAACAGAAAACGCAAACATTACTTTATAAAAGGGACAAATTCAGTAGCCTGTAACAACAAATATTTACATTATGCATCGCGCAAAGGAATAAAGAGGGGTTCGCCTGAAGGTGCTATGTATCACTGCTGCCATATTACTTAAACTCAATGAGATTGGCACAAAATTCCAACTCTGTCTTGACAGCGGCGCATTGTATTGAAAATGGTGTTGAATTTTGTGTTGTACTAACTTATGGCTTGTCCACATAGCACGAACCGTTGTACACTGATCTATCACTTTCTCCACACAAAACTCACTCACAACAGTTTCATGGTTGAGATACACATCTCAATAGATTCATCAGTGGCCTCTTAATGAGAACTGCGGACAGTCGTGTCTTACTATCTTTGCTTAAATGGCTCATGGCGGCGCAAACTCCATACACTCAAACCTGTAGCGTATTCCTTTATGCACTATCTTGTACTTCTGTGCACTATCGTTTAAACGAAATTCCTTGAATGCAAACGTTTCCTATTTTTCCTTCCCAGAAGCTTCCCAGACGATGACAGAGTTCATAACGCAACGCATCTGCACTGGTGGTACACAAATAGAAAGTAGGTATAAGGCTTCAGCGACAGGTACAGCCACCTTAGATAAGGAAGTGTACTAGTGGAATATTGTCAGGCTTCAGTCATCTAAAGATGTGACTATTCATCTCATTAGAATATGACCCTCATTGCCAACAAAATGTTAACCTTGATTGTAGATAAACACTATTATGCCGAATGAAGCTACAACAAGCCGTCTCATCATTAATCCTGCATTTGCACAAAAAATGAGAGTAAAGATCACTATATTCCATTTTTCTCACTCCTCAATATTAGCTACATGTACATCGAGAAGAGTAAAACTGTTACTGTTCAAATGTTACTATTGTATTAGTATTAAGATTTTTACCTATTTCGGGATTAAAAATCTGCTGGATTTTATATATCTAAAACTCTGAAATAAATTCAAACATACATGCGATCTTCGGGCAATGTTTCCAAGGTTGAATAGTTTTGGTATTCAAGAATTCTTTACTCTCACTCTCTGCTGTCATTTCGCGTATAACACTGTTAATGCTTTACTGTTCACACCACAGTGAATTAGAGGTTAGGTCTTCCCGCGTGGTTCCAGTGTAGAGGATTGACTGTCAAATGCTATACACCAACATGCGATAGTAGTGCATTAACCTGCTTAATTACTTAATTTATAATTCATTCTGGCTCTGTCGCTAGAATGGAAAATATTTTCCCCAAGGCACATTATAACTACACAGACACGAACCTTACAGAGAGTTTTTTGTTCATATGCTTTGGTCACAGTTTGGGAAATTAGCAAAGAAAAGCTAGGTGACATACGGTAGATACCATTAGAAATCCACTAACGCATTAGCATGAAGGCATGTCTCTGTCACGTGAAAGACCATTAAAATTAGTTCATGTAAATTGTTCAACTTGCATAAAGTTTTTTAAACACTGATTCCAAGGTGACCATATTGTGACGGGCGTTGTTATTAAAAAATACCACCAATCTAAAATATAACTAATCCTACTTCTTTCGTCAGGCCGACGTCGAGATATCAGCGCTAAATACATAGGGGTGATTTTTTTTCTGACGGACTCCTTTCAGAGGTCAACCGGTAACATCACTCGGCCAAGTGCAACATGTGACTTAGAACTATGTATCGATTGGATATACTGTCGTTTTCCGACTAACGGACGACGCCATGTGTAAATGACATCCTCAGCTCAATTTGTTCCACGTGCAATTCTCTGGGTGCTTCGGAATCAGGATTGGGAGCTTTTTATTGGCAGCTTTCAAAAATGCAGTCCCATTTTCCATTTTGTGGCGAATATCAATGCACCCTTGGTTAGTAACTGCGTGCGAGAGCCATCATTGTCTCGTTTATTGAGTATGTGATTTGAAAACACCGCAAGTCTTCTACATTCAAAATGCATATACACTACACAAATAGAGCTATTAATGTACTCACCGAATGCGGTTAACTTTAACAATCGTACCCTGTAGGCGAGCGTGAGAAACTATTTGTACAAAATTCATGAAAATGAAAATGAAAATTTTCCGTTAAAACATAATTATCACATAAATTGAACTCATGCATATGTTCAGGACAAAGGCTGAGAGTTTAGTGAAACATCATCTTGTCATTCAGCAGGAAGTACATGCAAGTACAAGAATGAGAAACAAGATAACCTAAACCTTTATCATTCAACCATAAAAAATCTATAAATGAGTTTTCCAGTTGTTGTAGTCAACTATAGATGATAATGCTACCTCACCTGGTTGAGGTGGCAGGGAAGAGGCTGGTATTTAAAACAGCGAATATTTTCCGATGGCATAGAAAAGATTAAGCCAAGAATTGAAATACAGCAAGGTACATGACGAAGTTTTTTAACTGAAACACGGCTGAGGTAGTTAAATTCTCTAGCTTGAGGTAACAAGTGAAATGAAACCAGTAGGAAATAGAAAACCCTTGACACATTGAACAACAGAACTAACCTGGACAACATGCGTTTTTCAGATTGCTCTCAAGTTGTTGTTTTCTGGTCTCAAGGTTACAATCTGCCAGTCAGACTGCTGTTTACAAAGATGTAATGGGATTTAATTAACAACACGAAGTGGAACAAAAAACTCGTAAGTACGTATCACAAAAGTAAACCTTTTCGGCAATAGTGCCGTTGTGGAATGAAAATGTCCGCAGCTGTTTTAGTTTCTTATTTTTGATCTCCTGGGACATGAGCTTAGTCTTTTGTTGACACGCACGTTTAATTGGTTAAAAAAATAAACCCAGCTGGGAATGGATGAAATTGTTTGAATTCGGAAGAATTATCCCTTGGCAGTGACAGTATGCCTTAGTATCAATGACGTGAATTCAATTTGACTTGAAATTGTAAATGTGGTTAATTTTCAGTCACCAACGGTGTATATTTGTCTTTTATCCAAGTCTGCTTAAGCCATGGCGCCAGGGGCCTATAAGTTGGTACTGTTTAAGTATTTACGTAAAAAGATGGAATAAAACCCTAACTGATGGAAAATGTCAAAGAGGCCGAAATTGGCTGGCTACGTGTGACCCTTTGCCAGCTTTTACACTGTCGTAGATGCTCTGGTGCTATTCTCGGTATGATATGTTCTTCAAGTGTTTCTCAAATTTAAGTTATACTGGCCTTTACTGGCTATGGTGAAAAAATACATGTAACCATACACTTGTATTTAAACGTGTTTTACAACACATGACAACCATCTTGACTACTCGGCCACAGACCTCTCTCTTGACGTTTTTCTGTACACCAGCTGTGTTGTAGTTCTGATTAGAATATCATGTCATTAACTTCATGGTTTCAAAAGTTGGGCCATTGGACACAACGACACCAACGTGCAACCTTTGAAATCAATGCGTTTCTTTATTTTTGGTTGTTTACTAACTATCTGGGCGTCCTGGTCATGGTAAGAGAAAACCAGATCGCTCTACTGGGAACACAGCCGATCTTCAGCAAGATACTGACAAAACTTTTCACCGTCCAATGACGCGCACGCAAGGCATGTGTAACGAACGTAAGGTTCCTGGCACAGCTCCAAGGTCAACGTCGTTGACATCTTATTGTCACATAGGACTCGCGAAAAATGAGAGCGGGAAATCTACAAATTCCTTGCCAAACGCCGGGATTGGACCCATATTTTGCGTGTTTCTTAGCTGGAGTCGTGTATTTTACCAATGAAACACGTCCCATTTGCTCCTTTCAAGCACAGTTCAGTTATGAAAAGGTTGGTACAGTATGGAACGGTTGTTCTTTGGTTGTGTCTTTTACCCAGGGCATCTTTTTTTTCGCGATTCGCGAAAGCGAAAGTGCAATCAATATAATGAAGGCAATATATCAAGATTTTCTTTGGGGTAAACAGTGTTAATTAAGTTTCGTTTACATTACACAGGCTGCAGAACGACCTATTTATAGCGGTGTCTATAGGGAAATAACGGAAGGTGCACATTTTCAATTAAGTTTAACTGTGGTCAAGTTCAATTTCTCTGTTTATTCTTTCCTTTCTTATAAGGGTTATGAGTGAGTTTATGCTTTTACGTATTTCCTTGCATCTATCATCCAAAGGCCTATACTTTAAGACTACTGGTACACAAATACTTAAAGGAATTCGCAAAGCAACCATGAAGGTTTCAGTTTTTAGTTAGAATTGCACAGTTTATACGTCGAGCTTGAACACCACGAATTAACGCAAATTAATATTGTGTGTTACATAATGACTGAAGAGAAGTAAAGATGGAAAATGAAAACATAACAGTGAGCACAATGAAAACAAGGTGTCATCTCAAACGGAATTCGCGAGGAGGATTACAGGAAAGCTTTGAGAATGTTACTCTTTACCAGGCTAAGCTTTAATTATGTTTTCATTTCTAATAGACTGTAATTGGCTTAACACGAAGCTGCGCGAAAAAGAGGTTTCAAATTTGTAAAAAAGCAGGCAATCCCACACGACAACGGAATCTATTTATGAACAATATTTGGTGGTGACGGTAACTTAGTGATGGTAAATTGAATTCTGACACGAATCGGAGTGCTGTGATGGCAGGAGTTGACCATGGAAAACGAGGGAGAGAATCGGTAATGCGAATGCACGTGAGAAGGAAGCTAGCACAGGGGAGCGCTGATAAACACAGCTGTGTACTGTAGGAGCTATAGGACTGGAATGCACTGAAGACACGAACTGACCATGAAAAACTGCGAGGGAGAGCGCGCGAACACATTTGATGGGGTTAGAACAGCACAGGAGTATATGGAAAATGCGAGTTAGCATGGGTTCCAGATTGAGCCAATTGAATCGTGTATTGACGTCGGTTGCGCTGAAGGTGCGAAAGAATGCAAGCATAGTGTCGTTAAAGAAGGCGACTTTATTTGCATTACACAATTCGTTCTAATAACCAAGCTCCTTTTTCTATATTTGTCTTAATCCGGTACCGTTGACACTTACCATTTTGCTTTAAAACCTTCCTGTGCAATCGTAATTTAGTACAATGTTTCGATTTACAATTTCGTGCATCCATTTGGAAACGTTTACTGCTATGCTTTAATGTCGTCCCGTGAAAGCGTTCAGCGCTTCAGCTTACTATCTCGACCACTTTTTTTGGAATGGAATCCTTTGAAATCGTGTGGCATTTTTCTTTATTGCAATCCGGTAGAAATATGTTTCATTTCGTTTTAATGCAGTAAACTTGAAAACGTTTACCATGGTGATTTAATACAATTTCACGCCATTGTGTTCCACTAACGCAATCAAGGGTGACAGATTTAATAACTTGGTGTCGCGTGTTTACTGGCTCTAAACAGAAATAAGGCATACGACTTCGTCAACACTGCTACCTGAGATAAGGAAGTCTAATCCCGGATAAATATTGTCAGGCTTCAGTCGTCTAATTTCTGAGTCTTGAAGTCTTATCAACCTACTATATCCGTATCCTTGGAATATGACCAACATTACCGCCAAACTGTTACCTATATAGCTCACACTATGGACAAAATGCCTCTGGAATTAATCAAATTATATACCCAATGACCAACAACTAAGCTCTCTGTGCTCCAGTCTGGAAACTTCTTGAAAAGGTGGAACACTTTTCCAGCTGTATACTAACGTGGTTTACATTCCCATATTCTCAGTTATTCTGAGCCGACTCTTTGAAAACATGTCCAAAGGTTGCATAAGAAAATACTTGGAGAAACATTGAGTTTCCTGAACATGGAAAGTGAGAGATTGCTGTAATTATAAAAAGGGCAAAAGATCCATTTACCGTCCTTTTGAACATTTGTGTGATTTTTACATTATTATAGTTGCCATGCTCACTTTGCATTCTGAGAAACCAGTCGGCCATATTGAATGCTAACAATAAAACCTGCAAAAATCAATGTGTAGCCTACATAAAGCGGCGTATTTGAAACATTTTGAGCATTACCGCTTAATTTGAGGCAATACCCGAGGAAAGTTACCTTAGGTGATGGTTTGCACTAGTACTCACTTGATGCACATCTATTACCATTACCACTGCCAAATGACAGTCTCCCGACATGGCGGAGAAAAAAGTAAAGAGGGATATGACGTCAGGTACAAATCACTTATATGTTAATATACTTTCCGGATCAACAAGGTGACGACAGAAGACAACCACATCACGAAATACGTTTTGATTTTCTTTAAATGTAGGCCCAAAACATCACTAAGTCATACTTCTGCTCCTTTCCTTGTGCACTGATCTTAACTACATACCGCTTAAACAAAGTTGCCAGATTCAGAATACCTCGACCTACTGAGCAATAAATTATGCGAGAGTGAAACAAAATGTTATGTCACACCATCAATAATATGTCAAGCTATACGAGCCACAGGTGTGTTTTAAACACAGAAAAAAAGGGTTTTACAAGAATTCCTAGTAACGAAAAGAAAATCCGTAAAAAGAGAATGAAAGAGCATCTGGCCAATAAAATCAGAAGGTGTTGTTAGCAGACGTTTGCTCATATCTGCATTTCTTAAAAACTATCTTTTTAAAATCATTTACTTGAATGACTCAAGGACGTTAACCGTGTGCATTTCACGGCATGATTTATTTGCTGACATTTGGTGTCAGTTTCTTAATGTATTTCTCAAACTACAACATTCTGGCTACCGTGAATATAGTAAGACCCCGCCTAAAACTACCTTGTGGTGTTCAAATAGCTTTAAATGAGTGTCAACATTGAAACTCCGGGATCACCTTGTGTTCAGACTGGACCCGCTTCACGTCTGATAACAGCTACACAGATTTTTGGAGGTACTGAACCGAGATATACACAGCAATGTTTCTAATTCTACCTGTTTATTGTGTGAAAACTTTAAAATAGGACACATTTTCGCCACGATCAGATTAGAACCAGAAATTATATAATAAAACTTTAAAACGTATTATCATAAAACTGTGAACAATGATTCAGATGATGAGAGATGTTAACAAATCTGACAGCGTTATAATCAAGAGCTATACTTGACAAGCCATACAATTATAGATGGTAGTTGGGAGCGGATCATTGGCGAGTGGTTAACAGGCTTGTCTTACAGTCGCTTAGCCGCACGAGGTACAGGTACATTCCTGTCCTTGGACTGGAAATTTGTGCATTCTCCCGCTTTCATTGCTTGTTGAACAGTAACTTACCAAAGGTCAGTGGTTTACGTCTGACGTTACAGATTCCTCCACCAATAAAAATTGTTTCACGTCATTGTATCTGTGAAAAAGATTGAGTAGGCGTATTTCGTAAAAGGCAATGAAAAAAATCAGACCAAATACATGGCAGTTCTCTACATTTGGCTAGCTTCCGGCCAAACATCTGTCAGGGAACATCTGGAAGAAAGGAAGCCTTACCCTACATTTACGTCGTTCCCAGAGAGCCCTGTCTTCTAAGACAAAGCACTGACGGCATTGTAAAAGAAAAAAAAAAAAACAAAAACAACAACAACAACAAGAAAAAAACAACAAAAAAAACCCCAAACAAACAAAAAACAAAGCAATCTTAGAAGAAATGAATGAATCTGTGTGATAAGGACTGTAACTGATAACTTTGTGCACGACAGTGATGTGAATGGAACTGAATCAATTGCAATTAACAGAGTGAAATAAAGGAGCATCAGGCGTACATAACGTCTCTGACACAAAAGCCGATTATTGACTTAAATTGGATTGATACCGTTTGATAAATAATAATTTCTTACTATACACAGAGGCTTGTTTGGGGAACCTTGGACAGCTAAGTTCGATATTGTTTTTTTTGGAATATAATAACGTGTCAAGAATATTTTTCCTTTGAAGTTATGGATTTCAAACCGTAACCGTGTCCTTCACTGTGTTCCGGAGATAAGATTTTGACTCTCGACTAACAAATATGGCGTGAATAATATTGCAGTGAACTTCGACATCAAACAATATGCGCTAACATGTGGCTACCATGTGAAAAGAAGGTTTTTGTGCTAACAGCTGTAAAATTTATACGACAACCCTGATACCAAACGAAAATTGTAACATATATTTACATGTATATTGTTACAACGTCATATTATTAGTTACTTAAGCTGGCTCCCATGGCTCAGGCGGTTAGCGCGCTAGCGCATCGCAATTACCCCGCCTCCCACAGAATCGGTCGCTCTGAGTTCAACTCCAGCTCTCGCTGGCTTCCTCTCCGGCCGTACGAGGGAAGGTCTGGCAGCAAGCTGCGGATGATTTTCCTCCCACCATAATACTGGCCGCAGTCGTGTAAGTGAAATGTTCTTGAGTGAAAGTAAAACACCAATCAGATAAATAAAAAAATAAATAGATATTAGTTATTAAGATTTTAATCAGGGCGTGTGACATGCTCTGACCCTGCTTAGTCGCAGGATGTGCGAGACTAAGCAGGGTCAGAGCATGTCATACACCCTGGTTAAAATCTTAATGACGAACTTATTATCGCACATGTCTGTTAGTTCCATGACCATTTATGAGGAAAAAAAATCAGTAATGGTAGGTCGGCGTACATGTACCTTAAACCTGAAATAGCCGTTAAATAAACTCAGGCTGTTTGATCAATAAAACAACAATTTTCTCAGAATAATTCTGTGTTCTCACTAAAAACTGGCAAATCTGTCTTAGTACAAATTTGATGGACAAAGCAAACTCGTGGAATATTTACGATAGCGATACTGCTGGAATGTACATAGGCTCGGCAGCGTCAGTGGTGGTTTCGAAAGCATGGGAATGACACTTCGTGTTTTAATAGAGCTGGGAATGGACCAACAGTCCGTTGGACATATTGGCTAGTTTAAAGTAGACGAAATCCTGTGAGCACTGAAATCGGATACTGCGTTCTACATCAAAACTTTTCCACGCTGTTGTTGACACGCTGACATATGAACTTCGAGATAATTTCTTAATCTCTGAGTATCGGTACAGTATACGTTTTATTGCAAATTATATTTGCCTCTTTTGCTCTTAACTCAGTCAGTGTTTCTGAGTAAATGCAGATGTCACATTGAGAGTTATTTCCCTTTTATACATGAAAAGGCAGCGATCGATCTGCGAGGCATTTTGGAGGTCAGAAAGTTATAAAAATGTTTTGAATTTTTAGTCAGCTGGGAAAAATGAATAGAATATAGTATTTAATTACATCGTACCTTGTAAATATCTTAGTTAAAACTGTTTCTCTGACAAAAAGCATATCGTTTGTGTCGGTGAAACGAGACTGAAAACTGTCTCAATGTTGATTAATACAACTCATTTGTCAGCTGTCAAAACTGTAATATGAATCCCTACAGCCCGTTTGATTAGCCAAGCAAAATGCAGCATTGTCAAAGAAACTTGCTTGTGGGGTAATAAATATTGCTACAACGTCATATATATTGTTACAATGTCACGTATATTGATACATCATGTAAGTACATTGCATGTCATCTGTTGACAGTTATAACATGTAAATAACTCCCATAACTTTATGGTTGCTCTCTATAACGTGGTACTAGTCATAGACGTCCAACAATTTCTTTGTCGTGAAATGGATGTATACATATTCACGGAGACCTGCTTGACAATTACAGAGCTCGCTGATGCACACATAATACCTGAACACAATTACTGATCGTCTGGCAGACATTCTGTTGTTCTCAGACATAATGCACCTTTTATCCAATGGCTAGTATCAGAGAGAAGAAAGACAACAAAAGCCATGCAGTCGTCAAAGCACACATTTTATTCACAGGGTGGGGTATCCGCTTCTTTAACAAAATGTCCACTTTTTCCTGCTGCGTCCGTAATTAAGAAGAGGCCGGGAGCTGGTTGTTTTCTTGATTCTCATTCTTGGTTATGAAAAGCTTTCTGGTTACTGGTATATAGGAAAAGACTGGAGTACAGTAAATGTCACATGGCCTTGCTTTTGACTCTGCGATAGATACGAAGGCAGCACAAAGCACCCGTACTAAGGCTCTGAAGAGGCCGGACCAAACTCCTGATGTTTTCATATTTAGGTACAGATGTCAAACTTAAGATATCGTTGGCGGATTAAGATCCGGCAAGTCGGTAAATCGGCTTACTCTTTTTGCATTCATCGACCGCTACACCGCCTCCGATGTCGAGAGCATTGAACTGTCGAATATATTCACGTTTATACATCACTATCAAAGACGAAATAAGCTCTGAACTGTGCTTGTTTGAACTTTACACGTGTTAACATCAGTCAGTGGACTTGACCTTTGAGACACTCTGGATGATATTGGACTATTTACTGGCCATGTTACACAGCAAGCCCGTGTCCTACGTGGATGTTTTGTTGGAATATGAAGGTGCGGGGGCTTTACACACTCCAATTAGAATATGAAGGTGTGGGGGGGCTTCTCATACTCCAGTCAGAATGTGAAGGTGGGGGGGGGGGGGCTTTTCACACTCCAATCAGAATATGAAGGTGCGGGGGCTTTACACACTCCAATCAGATGTTTTGAGAATAAAGCACTTGTATACTCAGCAATGCTGGTGCCTCACTGTACCACATGAAGTGTTCTGAATGGGCGGTGCAGCTGAGAAATGTAAACAGCCGGAGAGTACTGAAAAGTATCTACTTTGTTCAATGTTGGATTTTGATGTAAATGCAGGGTTCATAGTGAATGGGTACACGGTGCATTGCAGTCTTGTACCTTATGGTGCTCGGTAGCAGCTGCAAGGAATCGTTCTGCAGAATTTCAGTACCGTATGTGGTGGTGACCTAAACAGTACCAGGTGTGGTGGTGATCACGTGTTGTGATGACCTAAACAGAGTGTGGTGCTGAGTGGGGATCTTTAGCACGAATACCTTGCTGTAACCTTACAATGCAGTTATAGTTCTGCTGACATTTTCCTCTGAACGTTGGCGCTGTCCACCAACACGCCTTTATAGCAGGCCAAATATGGACATGTAGCTGGTCAAAGCATGCCATACGATCGGTCATATTACAGACTTTCTGAGCATCTGACTTTTTTTGGACTAATCTGAAATGATCATGTGATATGCTATAAGTATCACAGGCTGTATAGTTTTATTACGTGGATAAGAGTTCTGTATTAAAATGACTAGAAATCCGTATGGCACTAAGGCTGACGAAGCGCTGTGTTCTAGGTCGTTATCAAACGGTATATTAAACTCGAGATTCTGAAATGCGGAGCTTAGCAATTATGCATGCTGGCAGGTTAAAATATGCCGGATGAATCACAAGCGGTATGGTATCTCTATAGATTTTTTGTTCCTGTCATGTAAAGATTGCCATTCAGTGTTCGCTATTATTTCACATATGACACGATATTGTGGAATAAAGGCCTGTGTGTTCACGTACAGTTACTGTAAACTCCATTGACAGACACAAAGTGGAGTCGTGACCTGTGTCATTTATTTATTGGCCACGCCAGCTGGTACATGCGTGATGCTATCGGCTGTAGGAGATTCATCTACGTGATGTTAGATCCTGTCCATGTGGTCCCGATACAGCGGACTGACTGTCAAATGGTATACGACAGTGCACGATAGTTAGTGTATTAACCTATATTATTAATTCATGCAGCCATGATTGGTGTTGTGCGTAGGAAGGTCTACCAGCAACCTGCGGGAGGTCGTGGGTTTCTCTCGGGCTCTGCCCGGTTTTCCTCCCACTGTAACATTTGCCACTGTAGTAAAAGTGAAATATTCTCGACAACGGCATAAAGCACAAATCAAATAAATACATAGATAAATGATTACCGTTGTGTTGTACAAGTTTTCTCCAAGGGAAAAATAATATAACAGTAGAGAACATGACCTCTACAAGTCGTTTAGGTCGGATCCTGGGGTCGCGTTTTCAATTTTTGAAGATTGTTACACATTTATCACGGTCCTGATTGGCTATGAAAGAAAAGTATCGACATATATACATCAGTAAGTGCTCAGAAATTTTTGGAAATAAAATATCAATATTGAAGATTAAAATGTAGACTCTCAACGAAAGCATCGGTTGATAGTGATGTTTTTAGTTAGTTGTATTAAAACTAATAAAGTTTTAAATTGTAATGCAATTTTTCACCAATGCACGATTTCTGGTAGGTATATACGACAGAATGCTGAATACCGAAGTGTATACTGAAGCATGTAAACCCAAAACAACTCAGGAAGAATGGGAACGGTTGCTATCTGGACTCAGAAGTAGCAGGTAAATCAACATCTCTAATATCTCAAGGCTTGAAGCCTTTCTACACACAAAGTTACTCATCGGAGAAGTACGTTTATGTATCAGGCACCTTCAACCGCATAACTGACTGAAAAATCAACCTACTTACTTCCCAGATTTCAGTGTTGCTATTGTTTTTCCTGTCACCACAGCCCAAGCATTCAGTGGGACTGATGTTGATGTGATTTAGTGTGATTTAATGACGAATGTGAAGTCGTAAGATAGTTGAGAATTAATCAGAGCAAGGGACGTAAACCTCTTTTGAAGAAATAGTCATTGAGGAATGAAAATGTCCCCAGCTGTTTTTGTTTCTATTCCCTCTCTCACGGGTCGTCCTCTTAGCCTTTCGGGTGATGCACATTTAATTGGATACAAACATAAAGCCACCTGGGAACAAATGAAACAGTTTGAATGGCCACACAAAAATGCTCTAACTGCAGTAAAAACACAACGCTCTAGGTTGTAACGCGGATGTGTAATTTGTACTGACTATTTTATGGGCACACAAAGATACACACATCCCGAAATAATTGATGTACTACAGGAAGGAACAAAAAAGGACATGGCTTTACACCGCTTTGTTAAAGACGGCTGTAAGCGTTTTGAGACGTTCGCACTGAAAAGAGTTTTGTTTTCTACTCATTCATCGAGATCGTTCATTTTTGAAATCAAGCCAGAAGTCAAGCCATCTTTCCCACGATCTTAGCCTGTCCCCGGTCTTGTCGTGCTATTATCCCAGGATATGTAGCTGTCACAAATTAGGTGACAAACAAAGATCAAAGAAAGAATAGCCAAGGTGTTTGTGAGCTGCCCGTGTGGGTCTTTCCGTCTTTAATGGTGATGCATATGAGTTTCTGTGATAACACAGAACCTAAAGAAACTGATATTCTTGAAGGTTTCGGGAACGTCGAATAATTGAGAGGTATAGCTTGAATCGTTTTCGTTGATATTGATAAAAAGTTTAACACTGAAAGCAGGGAAACTTTTGTAATATACCTTGTTATATACGACACAAGCGTGGTTTAGCCGAAGTCTTATTTCTGGCTACGTACATTGCCCTAATATATTTATCTCTGGAAGATCCAGGGTTACACCAAAGACTTTAAAAATTGTACTCTCACCGCTGAGATCTTACAACAAGGAAACAGGGCTGATTGGCCCGATGGCTGTATAATGTGACTGGGTGGGGTGTCATGTATGGTGCCTTTGACATGATGTTCCAGCGGAAGCAGCACTTCGGCGGCATGCAGTCACTTTGCCACAATAAGAACTGATATACATATTAAGGAATCCTGGTCGTCATATAACCGATAAATTGTTAAGTACGATGTAAAACCCAAGCAATACATAGAAAACTTCATCCTGATTACAATACTCTTCAATAATGTTCAATACTGACGCCTAGTAGTTGCTTGTTGGCTTGCTACAGAAGCGATGATGTTGTGATTGTTGGCAAATGGTCACAAGTGACCAGTGAAATACACACGTGATACGGTCTCTTGTCATTTACCTTTACAAACGTTTTATTTTCACCGATGATACATACGAATAGATGCTAGCATCATGACACAAGCAAAAATAGATTTAACATGCACTGAAGGCAGTTTCTATTTATTAGACCTCACTGTATGGTCTAAAATTACTAACAAATCTGTTTTGTCATCGAAACATTGACATATAATCAAGATAGATGTATAAAGATAATGATGTATTGGTTATCAAGAGTTGAAGCTTTTCTGTGCTGTATTTTGCAAAAATACAGTTAGTTTGCCGAGACCAATATCAGCAGCGCTTTGCTCATCTAATCCTTTATGCACGTGTATGGGCTTTCTGTAAGAAGACAGGCTAAATGTCAGTTATTTGTTCATTTCGGAGTGACCAACAATCCATTAGCCTTTGGAACGATCAATAGCTCCACAGGCGGACCGAGTTCCCGATGAATGGCTGTTAGTTTGAGATGAGGTGTCGAAGTCATACATAAAAGTCGTCGAACAAGCACGCCCGCAAGCATACCGCATTTCTCGGTGTTGTCACAGACCGTGAAGATTTAGCGATATCATTTCCTACTATGCCTTCTGCGCCATTGATTAGACGAGGAGCGTGTATGCCATTCTGACGTATGAACTGAGTTGGGCCAAAGCAGAATTGTATTTAGCCTGCTAAATTTGTTACGGTCGCCCTATTGACTTGTTGCTAATGGAAAGATTTTATTTTTCTTATGTATTGTGTGTACGCTGAATGTTTTGAAGAAGGTCTGTGTAAACGAGGACTGTGTATATACCTGGGTGGTCAGATACCGTTGGCTGTGGCCATAATGACGTATGTTGCATTTATACTGCTAAATGTGTTCAAGTCGAACTATTGACCAATATCTAATGGAAAGAGTTTGCTTTTTCTTGTTGTGAATCTGTTGTATGCTTCAAGAATCTAAGAACCAGGCTTGCGTATATACACACATGGTTAGGTATCGTCGGCAGTGGTTGGGTAATTCGAGACACCAACGGGACTTAATAATGATCTTTGTGTTGGTAAAAGTATCCTGGTGAGCTAATATTGACTTATGTTAAAAGCATGTATATGTCGAAAGAAAGCAAATACAGCGGTTTGCAAGTACACATATCCCGTTCTTACAGCAAACAAAACTCTGAAATTAATAGCTCAGAATACAGAACATTGTAACATTAAACTTGTGTAAACACCAAGTATTTTATTCCACGGAAATATGTTTTACGTTGCTGTTCATTACCCTCCATTAGGAAGAAAGGCAGGGCAAATGCCGAGGGTTCAACGGAAGGGAAGCAGCCAGGAATTGTCAGTTTATACAAACGCTTAAATTCTGTTTAAAGTATTTATATGTAAGTAACTGACTTAAATGGGTGTGATATGACTATCAAAATAAAATAAAGCAGGTGAGTTGTGAAAGATTTTATGTATGTGGGTAATTCGTATGGCATGAAATCCGTTCACGGCGAAACCACGATTTTAGGGCGAGGTTCGCATGTTTATGGATAAACTGGTGTTTACGAGTTGAAAGGAAATTCACGTTAAGAAACTGGATTTCGGGAATTTTCCCCCTTTTGTGTAATTTGTTCTCAACAATGCGCTCTTGAACTTGTGAGTTCAAGTGCAGCTCATGGTGGCTTCCTGTCTGGCCCTACGTGGGAAGGTCCGCCAGCAACATGCGGATGGTGGTGAGTTTTCCCTGCACTATGTTCGCTTTCCTCCCACCATTATCCTGGCCGCCGTAGTATATAAGTGAAATATTCTTGAGTACGGCGTAAAACACCAATGAAATAAATGAACAAATAATCAGCGGTCGGCAACTCTTCTGTAGGTTGTCTTACTTGTACATGAACTACGTTGTGGGTCACTTACTTTTCACCAATTTACCTCGACCTCGATATGAAAATCTGTGACTCACATAAGGAAAGCGTCCGTCATATTACTTCCTAAAACTCGGATATTTTCTCCAGGCTGTGTCATTAGTGAAATATCCTTGAGTACGGCATTAAGCACCGATGAATCAATACAAACCACACACAACAACTACTTGTTAGCAAATTTAGGGTAATGAAATATTTAGATCAATGTTTTTACGATGGAGTATTTGTATTTGATATGTTCTTAATTTATAAGAGATTTTATGGAGGTTTCATTGTCTAATGCTTGAAGTCGGGGTTAATTTGACTGCCCCTCTGCCTAAAATGACGATGCTTTCCACGACTTAACAGTCCACAATAATCCGTGATTCAGTGAATAGGTGAACGTGGTGTGCCAGAGGTATGGTGTAATGTGTACTTGCATAGCACTTAGATGTGACGAACAGGGAATTATAGACACGATGCAGATTTCATCAAACTGCAGCTGTACAGGAACGGCTTATAAAATAATGCAATTAACTATGCAATGTTAGTTCTGACATCTGTGTAGCGGTAACGAATCCTTCAGTGCTCGTGCACTCTCAGGCTGTAGGCAAATAATTACTTTGATGAGACGGAGATTGGTACCGAGCGTCGGGACACCCTATATGTATACAATCCCCATCTGTTACCCTAAGGTAATTTATATATGGGATTTATATATCGCCATCATGGAATATAGGCACAACAGATGGGAAATATGTTTCAGCTGAATAATGTATTTCACACTAAAAAGTGAACTAAAAGCTAGTTTTGTGTAATTTTTATACTTTTCCACTTGCTGATAGATTGTCACAGGTATAAGGTTACCCTTATTACACAAATATTCGATTAGTTCACACTTTTTTCGTTGCTCGCCACGTTTTCCCAGGAAAGCATCAGAACAGATAAGTTAAATTTTTGTAGCATGTTTCCATAGTGATCCAGGTGCGCTCAGAGGTTTGTGGTTTTGAAAATGTGGAATCTGTCACTAATCGAATTCTCGGAAGATATGAAAATGACAGGTTCACTCTAATCGGCAGGCGATCTGTCGACAGTGTAACGCATATACACAAACAAGCGGAGACTTTCTCCGTTGGCTCCTCGTTGCGGCTTAAATTTGAAAGCGTTCAAATCTGATGAACTGAAGCTATTATAACTAAAAGTCGAATCGTTTCAGTGTTCTAAAATGGCAGGAAGAGGGGTTTTAGTTCAATCGGGTGTCGAAACAGACATCCGTATACCTGGAGTCAACTACAATGGACCTGCCCGGCGAATAGTCGCAGGACCCATATCCGAAACAGCGTTCAACACAAACCACCAAAGACCTAAGAAAGTATACAAAAGTAACATATTACAGGAAGGATTCACCACGCTTTCAACACCAAGAGAAAGGTCATGAAGTTGTCCGCTGAAATAAGTGTACTATACCTGTGTGTATATGCACGTGTATGTCTGGCGTCATGAGGCTTTTTGTTCGAGTAAGGAAGCCCGTAGAATAGTGGGACCACAAAGTCATGAAACGATCATAGTAATGTTAACTGGTATGCTACTAGCTCAAAATGATCAGAGAAGTAAACAGACAAAAACAAACAGAGCCGTGTTACTTTACATTGTTACCGTGGTAGAGATCTTGCGGTACAGAGTTCTTTGAAATTTGGACATTTTATCAATCACCAAATATAAAACCAATCTAAGTCGTTGCCAAATGTAATTTTTACAATCGCACAAGTTTAATTTCTAGGCTCGCACAGAGTATAGGCCATTCACTGATGCTAATGAAATGATGATGCTGAAGTATTAAACCTCTGTCAAAATTGTTTTTTATGCTTTGATGACGACCTTGAGTTTGAAGACATGCGGAAAGTTTAAAAGAAAAGACATTAAAAAAATGTATCTAAAGTTATTTCAGAAGAGGGATCCATACAGATCTCAGCGGGCATAGCCATTTTTTATGACGTGCTTGGTAAGTCTGTAAATCACCCTTTAATCAGGAATTCTTACAAGGCCATAGGATACGCCATTTTAGAGAAACCGGAAACACGATGTCGAATCACTCGTACCCTACGCTCTTCAGTATTTGTGTGCGGAGTACGGCCCCCTTTGTTATTACAACCGAAGGCCATGGTTGAGACCTTGCGGAATAACCCTAGATGTACTCCACCACCAGCTGATTTAACTACTATTTGGCAAAGTGGTGAAGTAGGTTCGGTTGAAGTTACTGTGGAAACAGATGTCTCCTCCGGTGGTAGAAATATCTCGCCCCTGATTGGTTAAAAATGAGAGCATGGCGGACCGTGCGATTTTTCCCATTTGGGCGTTTTTGCTTACTTTGAACTGCAATATCTTGGTTATCATTCATCAAAGAACTATGAAGTGACGCTTTTGAACTATGCATTGAATTCTTTATCGATACATATATACATGTGGTTTAGCGTTATCTTTTCTTTTAAATTCATTTAAAGAGGTCAATTTTTTGTACCTGTTAACCGTGACTTAATTATGACCTTAGAAAACTCCTCAAATATCATCTTCATTTATTCAGCACTCAAATACATCAAGGTTTTTGCCCTGTGTGAAACATAGTCGTTTAAGATTTCATTGGGCATGAAGTTTTCCTATGAAGGATTCTAACCGCTAATAAGCACTCACTGTACAAATGAGTAAGACCTTGCACAACGAAGTGTCTCGTGTTGACAAGGCCCTTGTGTGCCTGCAGGCAAACCAGGACTAACTCTCTTATTAAAGTCCCGGATGTATGTGTATTTAACGCTACAGTTAAGTAGATCATTAGATAATGGGTCACTGACTATGTGCCGGAAAAATGATGGCCTCTGGTCTGTGTATTATTATGGATTCACCACTCTCCCGATATATAAAAAGCAATTAAGTAATCTGCATACCGGAAATACCTTGCTGTAATGATAATTGACACTAATCTGTGGGAATTACGGATCAGGGTCAGTTCATCTTGTGTGTAAAATGTAGGGTCATATCTGGTTATAGGGGCAGCACTGGCTGACCATCGCATCTTACATCAACATCTCAGTAGAATGTACTGTTAAGATCTGGTTTGACGGAGAACAAGAGTACAGGAGAATAGGGTCCCGATTCCATCAAGATCTCAACTGAATAGCAAAAAGACAGATCATCAGTAGGATCAGTATCCTAAGAAGATCTCCATAAGATGTGCAGGCAAAATGCCATTTAGTTTGGAACAGGATAGGCTAAATGACTACACGACAGTCTGACGGACGGAATGAATGATTGAGTGAGTGAGTGACTAAAATTTAATATCAGGTTGACAATCAGATGGCGATTTTTCCAACATCTCAATAGGACCGACAATCAGGTCGAAATATTGTATCAAAATCTTCATATAGGTTGTGTTGCTAAGATCTCAACTGGGTGGAAATAGGTTTGCCTGATTTTGTAAACGTTATTCTATCACAATATTCTGTATAAAATGTTTACTTAAATTTCGTCCATTCCGCTCTACATTAAATAGTAACATGCATGTAAATATATACTATATTATCCTCTATATAGTATAGAAATCATGACAAACTTGACGCACGTTAGTCCATATTGTGTAGGAATTTTTGTTGTGACACTTCATTTTGTTTGGCTAGTTTGTCGAAATGCGTCAGAAAATCGTGAGGGATAAATTCTGAAGTCGATCGCACGTGACAGGCACGTGCACGGTCACATGTTGTCATGTATTACGACTAACCTGAGCCTCTCCGAATGAAGACGGTGGTGTAGGATAGTGGCTACAACCCAGGTTTTCCTACCATATCGGTTTATACCACAAAATAGACAAAATACGCCGTGCAAATTATCCTTTGTCAGATCTTGTGTATGATATCGATTTTAATCTGCGTCTTAACTTAATGATCAAAACTTAATGATCAAAACTACTGCCACGTATTAAATTTACTTAAATTATGATAAACAGCAATGGGGCACCCTGTGGCTGAGTAATGCCAGTTGGCTTTTACGCAGTTTTTGCAGTCCCGAGTCCAGTTCTCGTTGATTCAGCTCCGCTACGGTTGGAAGTCAAAACATCACGGCTTTTTTTTTCACCTGCTGATCACTCTCAAATAAGTGAAAAGTTAATCAACAAGTACCACTGACAGACATGAATAAATAAATAAATAAATAAATAAATAAATAAATAAATAAATAAATAAAACCAGGAGAAAAACCATGAGAAATCAAATGCCCATTGTGTCAGTTTTGCTTTCTCCAAGCTGAATTGGCCATTGTTCTCTCGGAATGAATGAAAAATATATTGACATTTTTTCCGCAAGAAAACCAATGTGTTAAACTTGAATCCAGGGTTCGGTGGTTTGGACAAGGCTTTCAGTCAGAAAGATTGTTACTCACCTAGCAAAAGGCACTCCGCCCTGTTTCTTGCAAACAGAATCCCACCGTTGTCAAATATAGATAACGGCGGTATACCAAAATCAGATGAAACAAGACATTTTTCAGAGGTCTGAAATAGAGTAAATATCAAGAAATTACACAGAACACTCTGTGTGTCCCACGTGGCTAAATGGGCGGAGGCGTTCATGTACGAATCCACCTGCACATACAAATATGTCATAACAGTACAAATGACTTTTGTATTGATGAAACAGATGAAGCCAAAACGTGTAGATAAATAATCAACACTTTTAAGAAAATGCCCTCACTGGCACACTTCAGATAATTAAAAGTCTCTCTAATTACAAGAATAAGTTGGAATAAAACCGAGAGACTCCTATGCTGATTAGAACAGAGACAAACGCACTACGGAAGCCCTTTATGACCGGAAGTAGTCCATAATGCTCCCAGGCGGATCCATATTAGCACATTTGTTTCTCCTCGTCGATAAAGTTCCCTCCTGGGCACGCGATAGGTTTCCATTACACCCAGTCACCTGTGTAAGCAGTCGGAGATAACCATTGTCCATGCGCTCATCTTTTTCATTTGCCATTCAGAACGACTATTAAAAGTGGTTATCTCTCAGGCACGTTTTCGGATTAAATAAATTCGTGAAGGAAGAGGCGGATGAAATGCTTGGATCTGTTAGGACATTCACGTATGCTAGTGTTAAATAGGCATACGGGCGGTCCCAGGACGTTAACTGACATATCCGTTTCCAATTGCACTATTTCCAACCAAGGACTTGTGTGTGACTTCAAACCAATACCACAAAGCAATCATAAATCGAGCTTAGCAGATTATAATTACCATGGCAAACCATGTCTTTAATTTTTGCCAGTTAATTGTTGCGATCAGCTGAACGTATGCTTATTTGGTGGACAAGGTCCCAGGGTTGAACATTAAAATCAGGAATAAATGTTACTGAAAACATTGTTTTTGAAAACAAATGGAAAGTTCTCAGTGCTGTAAGATTTGTACTGTTTGAGAATGGAAGTTTTCGTGCCGAAAACTTAAGCACCAATTATAAGAAGCTGAATTCCATATAGATACTATGTTCATGTCCATTTTGTAATTGTAATGGTATATCCTTAAATCGCAGGTAGTACCATTAATAGGTTCAATGGGGTTATGCCCCAGCCGGAAGGTTCATAACCTTTATGTAAAACACAAGTTTGTGGATAATGGTCATTCCAATCTGCACCCGGGTCCACTGATCCCGCTGTTAGTAATATCTGTTTACCCCCCAAATCGTCATTTTTATTTGGTCGGAGCTTTCTTACCCAGGAAATGCTCTCAACTAAGAAAACTTTTCTTACAGACAAGGCGCCTTCGTATGAACGGATATTTTTTCAGATGTTATTCTGAAAGCACTGAGCTTTGAGGCTCAACAGTTTTATAAACATGGAGAACAGCTCAGTTAGAGATTGCTCAGTTGTATAGTACATATCCCAGCGACTTTAGGATGTTGTTGTTTCCTGTATTGTCACAAGATATCAGCACTAGCACGATTTCTTTTATGCGAGTTGTCAGATTCTGTGTGGACTGCACAAAGCTGTTATCTGATTCCGGCTATAGTTTGTTAGGTGAACACAAAGGGCGAGACTTCTGTCTGGTATGCGATTAGTTGGTTTTGTTGGAGGACACGCACATGAATTTATACATACTGTACAAATGATGTTTTTATAGCGCCTTACACTAGATCGATTTATAAGATGGCGGCAGTATATATGAGCGCCAGACGCATTGCGGCTAGTTAGTATCTAGAGAACAAGTGAAGTTGCTATTCGCTGAATCTACTGTACTTTGTGTTAATCAGCTCAAGTGTTGAACGCCTGAGCGGCTTCCGTGGCTGCATAATTGGAGTATCACACTTTATCGACTAGCGTTTAGCGTTATATTACCATTGCTGGGAATCGTAGTTCAAATCTCCATGGAAAGTTGTAAAGTTGGCATTTTAACTTTCTCTTTCCTCCAAAGTGCAAATTACACATTATCCCACTTTAATTTGTTAAAAGCAGTCTTTCTTCTATCTCAAACTCATTATTTATTTTCTTTGCAGCATGGCCGTTGACCATCGGTGAAAAATCCGAACGCATTGCCTTTGCAATGTTTGCAAGAAAATAGGAGCGCCACAGCTCCTAGGTTTTCAATTTTCTCGACCTGGATAAGTTCATTCCGAGTCATATGTCACATTTATTTAAAATTTTCTCATTGCAATGTATTTACAAGAGATTAAACTCTGCATGTAGTACTGTGTTTTACTGTCTGTGACAAAGTCGTGAACTGTAGCCAGAGCAATAGCGAAGAATTTCCTTATCCTCATATTTCTGCTAAATACAGCCTCTGTAAATTGAAAACACTACTTTACGTTCATACCGGCAGATGTGGCCCTCCATAAAGATATGCGTTGTATTAGCCGCAGTTTGGCCTTAGTTCGGTAGCAAAGACCAAACACTGGTCTTGTTATTGACAGTTTTCAGATGATTGATACCCAGCCTTCAAAGGCTTAGACTTAAAACAGAGGTAATGTAACGTAAAGTAGGAGGCTTCCTTAACCTGGCTACTGACTATTATACCAATACCTATTAAATGCATTCGGACTACTTCATCTGGCGGGGACACTCAAAGGCAGTCAATAAGCCTCAAGGTTGAAATCGAGCTAGATTTATAGTATTGATTTTGAACCTTGATAGGATATAAACACTCACTCCTCGTTTCTTGGAGTCATGAAATGGTAATCTGTGAAATGATAGTGGGCAAAAGGTGCGATACAGTAACTACCGTTAGGGTCATATTATCGGCTTCTGATACGCTCTTGACTTTATTCGTTTGACAGCTCAAGTCTAGACCGCATTTTTATCCAAACAGTTTTACCATTTAATGCATTGAAGTGCACACAGACGTTCCCTATTGCTATTTTATACAGAAACACTGGAGCGTCGATCTGAAATTAATGAACTAATTTCTGTGGAACACGAGTTAACACTATCTACTGAAAGTTGTACTGTTGCTGACAAATTGAGTTGGTTTTGTGGGTTTGTGTCACTTGTGCTTAACACAGAACATTGAAATTAATTGATACTTCATACAGTTGAAGCACATTTATGCTGCACAAGCCTACGCCTCACTTATTCTCTCACAGGTTCCGCAGTAGTTGTGATATAAATCACGAGGAATGTTCCACAGCAGAGAGCACTTTATTGCGCGAAGATTGGGGGCAAAAAATGCATAAGGGTTTATCACGAGGAGCAATAAATCATCTACATCTTCCTGGCGGGATCCAGTAATGTTACCCCTAATAACAGTTACGAATAACGCCACAGTGGCTACGAAATAGCCGTGGGCATGATGTTTTATTTATGACATATCACTAGATGCAATAGGTGAGAGTCACTTTTGGCAATAGATTAGCATTTCCATATATCTGTTGAAATAACAGTACCATCATTTGGCCTGATGGTATATTTATACAGATGGTCAGTCTCTTATCGACACGGGACACTCTGGAGACAGGGCTGTCAAAGATACAAACGACTGCTCTCTAACTCCAAACTCAATTGTTTTCTGCCTGCTTGGCATCTGTCAGTATGCCGGGCGCTACGATTTAGCCGGCTTACTGGATGATAATGGCCAGTTTAAACACAATGGGATCCAACTCATACAGCGGTGCTAATGCTAGGACATTAAATATAAAAGACGTTTCTCTACATGGTCGCAATTAGGGGGATAATCATTTCCAGCAGAGTACATTCAAAGTCGCGTGCTAGATCTAGAGTCGAACATGAGAGAGGCTAGAAGACCACATATAGAAGAGTAGTTCACCCAGAAAGCATTCATGTAAGCTCATCTGTGTTCTTTAAATTTCCAACAGAGTGTTTCCAGGTTTCCTACCTAGCTGCCAAATTGATTAATGCTTTGATATTGCCCGTGTCCATCATATGTCAATACAGCTAATTACCGCTTATCTGCGCTGTTTGGACGGCAGTGTAAAATGAGGAGACAACATCGGGCGTACGCGTTTGTGTCCAGTTGACCAAAGTAAATATTGGCTCTTAAGTTAATATCGCACGTCAGTCATGGAATACTAACAAGACATAATTCTATTTGAGTAAATGTGAGTATGAGACTAGTCTGGCTGTATTTACGTCTCTGGATTCTATTTCACAAGCACCTTTCTAAGAATCACCTAGATTCTGGTAACAGAAATCCTCATCATTAAACAGGCAAAACTTTCTGCACATATCAAGGCACAAAAAGGTACTTTGTATTCAAATACTTTGGAGTATTTAGGATTTCACTTCGAGCGGAACAAAACGGACCGGTTCAGTAGTCCATTTATAGTATGGTTGTTAAATGAAGGAACATAGATTACATAACCAATTTATGTTGCATTGGTGCAGTAAATACCAATGACATGGTAGAACAAATAATCCAATATCTGTGACCATCAGCGCGACTCCAGACTCCGAGTCAGACTTCTCCTTCCAAAGAAATATCTCCGCACTATAGAGCTCACCGTTTCCATACCTCAAAAGGACGTCCTATTTTACTGGAATAATCTATATTTCAAGTACGGTAAACTTCTAGATGACATGCCAACAGCTGCAGTTGGAAGAATTCAAATTAACAAATTAACAAAATTGATGATTCTTCTTACAAGGGAAGCTGGAAGCCGACTGATTTTATAGGCAATACAGATTTTCGTTGTAACAACACAAAGGCATCTGTGACACCGAAAAGGAAAAGTTCTGTGTTAACGTGTGAACCATTAATTTATTTTGAAAGTAAAAGCTCTTTAAACTGAATGAGAGATGAACTCGAATGGACGGCCTTACAACTAAAACAAATCAAGTAACGGGTGATTCCTTTCAAAAAGAAGAACGTAACCGTACATGCAAGAGGATTCTAAAGGCAATTTCAAAACAGCTTTATCTCAACCCCCTGAGAACGATAAAAAAAATGTATAGTGAAAACATCAAATGCCATTCAGTGTGAATCCGTCTTTTCTTTAGCAGCTTTAGAGAACTAAAAAAGAGCAGTTTTTAAGATTTGAGAGTTTGCAACACTTCCATGTGGTTCACGACGGTGACAGGTCCTGGTTGACTGAATCACGGTCCCAGCTTAACGGCCTCCCCACGGATGGAACTTCCGTCTCTGTCGATCCATCCGATCAGATAAGCTGTTCAAGATCTCATTTAATCTTGACATATCCTCTTTCTGGCTGTCTGCGTGGCCTTCAGGTGGAAACTCCGTGTCTTCGGACATATCCAGTGTGGACTTGCCCCCACTCTTCTGATAGTCGCTGGGATAAAGTCCTCGCTTCCCACCCCAAGGATGAAATCGTTGTCTTTTTAATGCCTGGTTCCACAAATACCTGGCGCTGTTTTGAAAGTCGCTGTTTCTGGCTCGGTCTATTGCCATGGATTCTCCAAATGATGAGAACACGGCGAGTAAACACACAAAAACTGTTAATAACTTCACACATGTGCCTTCCATCCTGCAAGCTATCCCCGAGTTTGAGTTATACTTGTGGATTACCGAGAAGATATTTTCTGTAATAAGAAAGGAAGAAAATGGAAATATAAAAAGAATCAAATGTAATATAATGCTGAAATACCGGTGGTACAGAGATACAAGTAATTCGCAGTTTTCGAGTGACGTCATTGCGACCACAGAGTAACATACCTGTTCAAACTCTAAAATAATTTCTATGCTATGGCATGGTTGGGTTACTGGCACTATTTCAAGATTATAGAATGCGGGGAGAGAAAAATCTAGAGACATTATATCATTATGGTTGCAATAGTTTTCACCGAAATCACCAGGAATATTCACGACCCCGGTCTAATCCTGTTTGAATGAATTTTTATATTCTACATACTACCGATGTTAAAAAGGAGAAATTAACCCCATCGTGCCCCAAAGCGACAAAGTGACGTCACAAAGGGAAATTGTCGTAACGTATCTCGAAAGATGAGGATTGCAAACTTGTTTTGACGTTTGACATCAGGTAACCATAGGCAACCACCCCCCCCAAAAAAAAACACGAGATGAAAACCTCTAATTCAGAATGCGTAGACTTGAAACCATATCATGTTACATTGGTAATGTCAACTCTTTAATAGATGAATTATTATAAATATTACTGTTTCATATTTCAGAGAGATGTCATACACTTTCAATCAGAATCTTGTCACGCACTTAGGAATAACAGGATGTTACATTACTCATGTAACTCGAAGCTCTTTTGAATGCAATGCTATCAAGACAAAATCGTGAACATACGGCGACGTGCGTTATTGTATGTCCATTGTCCCTGCCAACGCGAGTAAATGTGTCAACGATAAAACAGCATTTGATTGTCACTGAGACGCTATTCCCGACAAAATGTCTGTTCCAGTAACAAATTCTCAAAGCTACAGTTCTTAATTCAGATTTATCCACCAATATCTGCCAATAATGGCTACTCTGAAATTAATTTTTTGCTATTGACGAAAGACACGGATAAACCATTGAAGGCAAAGACGCTGAGGAAAACCAACGGACCACTGAACATTGCAGAAAAACGTTTCCCAATGTATAAACATACGGGACAAAATGTCGACACCTGGGGACAACACGTGTCGCTATGAATGTAATAAAGTCCATCATCTCTCCTTTCAGGCATTTATATTGCCAGAGAGAACATTCCATGTCATCTAACGGAAGATGGTGCACTCTCTGCTGTTCGGACAGCAAAATAACACTAGGTTAGCCTTGGAAGGGCAAAAAATTAAATTTAAACAGGATAGCTTTCTCCATATCTTCTAGGATTGTTAAAGATGCCATCAATTGTGCCAGAAATTGTCAAGTCAAGTTCAAATGTATGGCGTGAAACCAGTATCAAAGTCCCAAATCCACAAATGTCATATGTGGGTTCTATTGTTTGCCAAAGCTAAGTGATAATCAATATTAATTTGATCTCTCTTGTACCTCTGCCACATTGTAAGCTTAAAATCCCCTAAATGTTAAATGTTGGTTAGCTTGTGTGCCTAAGGTACATCACGACCAGTATTAACTGGGTAATATCATGATGGTATCTACTCATACCTCTACTACATTGTAAGCTTCAAATCTCCCCAAATGAAGTATAACATCATGACAGATATTAATTGGGTCATATCATGCTGATGTCAATTGATATCTAAGCCATTTCGTATTCTTTAAGGTCTCCAAATAACGGTTAGCTTGTTTGCTGAAGGTACAACATCACCACCGATAATAACTGGGTCATGTCATGAGGATGTCTACCTGTACCTCTGCCACGTAGCAAAATTATGATATGGGCTATGTACAATTCCGAAGCCTTACGTTTGGCCTGACCTTAGACTGAACCCTACCAAAACCCGGAATTTATTAAGCGTGCATTATCTGTACGTTAATGACTTGCACGTGACGAATATAACCAGATTCCGTTATATGCCGCTGGTGTGTTTCATAATCCGCTTCCACCAGTTCATCGCTTTGAAATCCATTCACTATCAATATCCACATGCCCGTCTTAGATATTTCACTATGAGTGATAATACCAGTTTGTCACTGACATGTCTGACTTAGTCAAATCATTGTGCATTTTCCATCAGTAATGTATTATTTACCTGCTGTATGATATCATATTTTGTTTTAAGTTTTGATACAGACGTTCTCAACGTTTTGCTTTTTTAATTGCCGAGAAATCCTATTACGCAAAAGATTGTTACGTATAACAAATGAAGCTCTATTCTGAAAGTAATAATATCCTAATATTTGGGTATAGATAGTTTTTTTGTTCTTTAGTATCTGTTCTTTTCTACTTGGCAAATTTGATCAAATCAAACTTATTCAAACACTACTACCAAAGGATCATCTGAAAGTATTTGTAGAGTCTGGAATTCAGAGATTTGCTAATTTCCAGCATCAAACTAACTATTTCACTAACTTATTCTCTAACAACGTTCGAGTTATTCTTGGGAATGTAAAACAAAAGATACATTAGGATATTATAGGATAGGATAAGGAAGGTAAACACAAGTAATAAGAATATAAAAGAAAGCAGACGAATGAAGGGGATATAAAACAATCATAAATCAGGCAAGGATGAAGGCTGTAATCTTTGATATAAAAAGTGTTAATATTTTAGAAAAGAACAGAAACATTAGCTGTTGACTCAGCTGCGATGGTCTACAATTTCAGACCGCATGAGCTTAGTATAACCACATGTGTTTGCACGACCGTATACTGCGATCGTCATCTGATACCGCCGCATGAAACAAAAACTCGGGTTCAGCTTCAAAATTGCAATCTTAGTTGAGTATATATGTGAACTATATAAAGTCAACGGTTGCTAATAAAACACCATTGTCAAGTAATGTGCAAAACAACAAAAATAATTGCAAGGAGAGAAACCATCAATTAATAAAACCATGTTTGACATCTTGCTTTATTGTCGTCGACTGTCCCTAGGTTATGCCGTTACAAGATTGAACAATGTGTTAACAAGATCTCATGTAATATCCCAATATTACATGGAAGTTTCAGCTCAATTTGGTCAATCGCCTGGAGGTGTTCCCAAACTTTGACAAGTGGAACCTTAGAAATGCATTTCAGGAAAAGATAAAATTAGCTAGACATATTCTGTTGTTCCTTGGAACTTGCAGGATGATACATGGAAGCATTTTAGGAAAAATTCAGCTATTTGTCATAGAGTGGGAAACTTCGTGCATGTACACCGTTTCCCGTGTACTGCTTGTTTTCTCGACACACGTTTGACTATTCAAGCGTCTCAGCTAGGATGTGAAATGTCAATGGATATTTCCAATGAAATACTCATTCATGACTGAGCTCATTCCGAAAATAAAAACGTCATCGAAGTCAACAGGGGTAAAATATCACATTATCATCTCTTGTTTTGGACAAACTTTTTCCTAACGTGGAACAAAAATGTTCTCTTAAACTCTGCGTAAGAATCGCAAATACTGTGATAAGTCAAGTGACAAGCCGGAGCCCGACTGGCACACATACATGATGACACAGTGTGACATATAAAATAAACTTAAGTTAATATCAGCTAATCTCTTACCTTTTGAGTAGATAATCGTCGGTCAAACTTCGCCTATTAACGAACTTGTCTTCCCGTGTAAGCGCTTCTTAAATGGTTTCCCTGAGTGCCTGCCAGTCTACTGTCATATTCGATGTACCACCGCTAAACAACTGGAAACGGTTGAAAAAGTCAAATTTATACCGATAGAGAAGAACAACTAGCAGATATTGGTAGGGAGACCAAATTAAGAATGCTGAACTGGGGCTAGGCACGTCACCCACGCTTTTGGAACTGTGCTTCGTCTTCCCCCGTAAGTCACCTACACCAGTCGATCCCCATCAACAAAGGCTGGGCGGCAGCAGAGAAGGAGCGCAGCAAAGAGCATCAGAGAGAAAAGAGGCCAAAATAATCCGAACGAAGAGAGGCCAACGCACTGGGATTAATTGATTTTACCGTCCCTAGATATCTGCCTTGCTTCTGGGAATATGATTTGAAATGGCTGCAGACAGGTAGCTTGTTCGCTTATCATAAATAGTCCAGGTGTCCACTGTACTGCGTTATTTTGAACACTTACATCACAAACAAACAAAGCGATGTTTTACCTCGACCCCTGGACAAGGTGGCGCAGGTGGGAGGAGGGAATTCGTTGCTAACATGAGTCGCTAACAAATACGAGTACAGAAAGTTTATTAATGTGATGCAGAACGCTGTGATCGTTAATGCGTTTTGTATTAACGGTATCAGTTAATAACATTGCACTAACAAATACCATCATTAATACCATTAATTTAAAGTAGATAGGAAATTTCCACCCGAGGAATCATTTGCTATGTAGAACTTGTCTTTATTTACTAGGTGTATGAAGCTCACTACATTAATAACTAATAATGAAGAATTGGGATGGGATATTGACTGTCAAATCAGCTCGGCTCTGACAAACCGGATCTCTTTATGCCATGGGAAATAGTTCCGGGCAATAGTTCCAGTCCGCTAACAGCCTTTCCGCACCCTGAATCCGAACAGATTTGGATCTGTATAGGTGTGAAAGCTTTGAAAGCGACTTCGCCGTTTAAGAATGTTATTAGACACCCTCCTCCCCCCCCCCCCAAGAAGATAATGTCTCCCAGGTGGGCAAGAACTGTTAATCGATTACTTGACTTAAGTCGCTAATTGGCCGGGGAATTTCAACAAATACTCACAGGTATGAATCTTTTGGTATAAGCCGAGGGAGCAGGTGTTATTGAAGAAAAGTCTTCAACGCTTGCCTTATCATAAACATTTACGTTTTTTTTTTCAAGTTAACAGTGGAGGGTTCTTACTTGCCGAGCATTTAAACCCTGCTTGGAATCAATTAATTGTTCTCTATCGTGTGCCCTGAAGTCATTTCTAACTGAGATCAAAGACAAAAGCAGGCAAATACTATCAAAATATGCTTTTTTATGGTTTTTGCACATTTATCATTTCATTAACATGCTTATTATTTCTGAGAGGATCGTAGGTATATCTTTGTTTAATTCACAAATATTTTCCTTCTCTGCCATTCCTTTATGCGTTCATTTATGCAGTTGTCGGTTATTCCATAATTCCTTCATCCATTCAATCATTCATTCATTCGTTCCTTCATTCTTCCGGTCGTTCTTTCATTGTTTTATTATTTCCCTCGTTCGGTCGTTTCCATTCCTTCATTATTCATTTATTATTTCGTTTATTATTTCATGCTTACACTGCTTCATTTGTCCATTCGCTAGTTCGTTTGCTTGTTTGTTAATTTATTGGTTAATTTATTCATCCGTTCATACATTTGTTCATTCCTTTCTTTTCTTTTTTTACATCATTCCACCATTACTATCTATTGCGATCAATCTTCCACTCAATTCTGATTATTTACCCCTTGCTAATATTTGCCAGCTGTCACTAAAACATTAATTAATTCATTCATTAATTTATCCATTTGATTAGGATTGAATGCCGTACTGGAGAATATTTCACATATATACATGTACGTCCGAAGTCGTATTTATGTACCATATTATTAAAACGGAAATCTTAAATAATGAGGCGTGACGCTTTCAGTGATCACGTACGCATCTCAGGCTGTATGTCAGCCTCCACCATCATTACATCACGGTATCCCGCATAGGCAGTGTTTATTGTAAATACACTGATTAACTGGTAAGAGAAGGGCGACCAGTACTTGCATTCCTCAGTTTGTCGTGACCGGCTAAGTCGACGTTGAGAGGCTTTGTACCACTGAACTCTTGTCAGTGGCAGACTAGAGGCCTGATTACAAGTCAACCGAGAGCATTGTTTGCAAAGAACCTGGCAGGTCGGACGGACATCACTTCGTGTCACTGTAAAGTAAGAGTGTTTTCGTCAAGGGCTCAGGGATGACCGCAAGGCCAACCATTCGCAGTTCCCAGATTTACTTCTGTAAGTGAAATAGTTGGAATCTAACGAAGAAATAATATTGGACATCCACAATTTGGATGTATCAGCCTTGTTTTACACACACACTTCAATAATCTATTTGAACTAAAATTGTCTCTAAAATGTGCATTTTTAAAGACAGAAGTCAAATTTTTTTCTTTTGGTGCCGAACCATGCATTTTCAAGTAAGATATCATAGTTCTTCTGAAACAAACCTCAAACCACCTTTATAAGGCAAACATAATGAGAGACAGTAACTAACATTAACTGTGGACGAAATTTTAATTGAAACCCATCCACCCCGTGTCGACGGTTCAAAAACGCTCCTCACGCACGCGGCATATAACGTTTACGGTAGTTACAAATCATTCTTCGTATGACTTATTTCATTTTGAATTAACATCTTCATGAATCATCTTTCCACACTGCCAGGAAAATATCTGTTATCTGTTTGTTCATTATCCACCAAGGTGACTTAGATCTATCTGACTGGCTAGATTGATCGCCATGACAGACAAAGACCTTCAACACTACGTCCCCGAGGCACTGTTAGCATGTTGGTTCGTACCGGCATTTGTTCGTTCATGACTGGTCAAGATGACGTCCGTCAATCCGTTGACCATTCACTTGGGGCTTCCCTGATGAGCTTGATATATGAACACAGGTGTTATCTATCAAGGTTCACTGTGACGTGGCTTGTGTCGTGAACAGTCTTCTCACCTGCTAACCTTTTAGAATGAAAACCGCAATAAATATTGTTCACATTCTCGCACGATGTTTTGCAAGAACGCAACGGAAGAGCATTTTATTGATAACAATAAGGGCATTATGAACAAATTTCTGATTTTGTCATTACAAAACTGGTAAACCATGTAATGGATGCTGTTCCTGAATACTGTAGTCGAAATCTAAGCACCACTACCAAAATTGTTTCACTAATTGTCTTTGTAAATTGACTGACATGTGTACAAAATCTTACAGGCAGTCACACTTTCAGCCGGAACTTGGTCCACGCTCACCACTTACAATACCCAGACGTCACATTCTGTAACGTGACCTCAACCTTTGTCTGAATTGTTGCATAGTTTTCTTATATTTACAAGGTTTCTACTTGCTTAGGGGCAGATTATATGTGCCATTTTCATTGCCGACGTGCTCCATTAGTGTATTGGTTTGAGCCGCCAACAACAGATTGATTGCGCAGCTCATTTAGTTAGACGGAATAGGTTAGCCTGTTTGGGATCAGTGACCTCAATTGTAACAATTCAATCAGCAAGGACTATACACCAGGTGTACAAGACGTGTTACATTGCATCTTTGGTGAGGCTTTAATAGGAATGTTTTATTGGAAATACATGTTTCTGATGATCCACAACATTTTTTCCTGATTGATTTTTTTTTCATAATCCATGCATATATGCTTGTGATGTGTCGTATGGCCCTTTTACCTGAAGGACGATGATTAGACGTGGCCTTCGAACGGCGTATTCATAGGAAAGGACATCAAACGTTAAAATTTCTCATACATTTTGCATTAGCTGGTGTGCAGTGTACATACATCGTGCGTATAAACTTGCACGGAGCACTCCGTCTACATGCACTCTACAACCAGCCTAGTGAAGTTCAATCCATTATCTCAGCTCCATGATCATAAGTACAGAAGAAATTAAAACCTTTGATGTAAGTACGAAACAAGGCATGGGCATATGAGCTTATCACTTTCGGATCAGTTGGATTATCTATATGTCTAACATTATATATATTTATAGCACAGAGTAAAAAATAAAGGCACACTACCATCATCAATATTTCTTTTAACTATGGATTCCATTTCCAGAGAGTGCACACAATGTATAAATGTTTGTCTCGTGCGATACCGAAGGTCTCCAAAGAACTGTGCCTTTGATATTTATAGTGACCCTGGCAACGACGATTGCCAACAAAGTTTAAATATGCAGATCTGTTTGTGATGCCGGTGTTGGAGTGCAAAAACCATCTGTTCGGATGAACGATTTGCCAAATTTCTACCCACGATTACGGGGAATTTGAACCACTGCCATCTTTTCGAATTTGCTAGGATCTTTGAACAAGCCGATTCAAAATTCCGTGTCACATGTATTTCTTATTCACAACAACTGGCGCTTTAGAGTCACGCGGCTTCAAACGTTTACCCTGTAATACACTGCCATAAAGCACGGCATCCTTTGAAGGTTTTCTTTTCTCTCTGCAAAAAATGTGTTATTTGGTTAATGAATTCTTAGAACCAGTAACCGCGAGCAGCAAAGTTTCTGAAGGCTTACCTTTGTCACCCTGGAGGTAACACAAGAAACCATAAGGCGCTTTGCGTATTGATTTGTGTCTTTCAGACCCCCAAGCTACATTTAGCAATGTACGAGTCTTTCGATCAGGAACTGATTTCCAAGAGACACCCAGTTGCATATGCTACTGACTTAAGGAATTCAGTACTTTGCGCATGGCAGATAAAACCACTCTTTGTCATTTATATGTAACAAGCCACCCTGTACTGATGGAGTTATAATGAAACACGTATCTGTGCAAAGCGTGGGTGGAATATTTCTTAAAGTACAACATAACACGAAATCCAGGTTGACTGAAACAACTGTGTAGCGTTTAATGCTCTGAAAAAGTATAAATTAGGAGGAGAATATTTTGAGGTATCTCTTTTGTACTTTTATTTTACTGTGTTTATCTTTATTTGATTGGTGTTTTACGTCGTATTCTAACATACCTCCAATTCTTTTAATATTAAAAGCAATTAAAAGCAAAACATATTCAAACGGCAACACGGACACGTCATGAACACTCAGGCTATTTCATGTCGCTACTAAAATGGAAGGTCTAGGCTGTGCTGTTAGAATGTCTGCTTTCTTCAAGGTCTTTTAATACAGCCTTAATATTTTTCCAAAATGAAAGGCAATTTGATATAATTAATTTTCCCTTGCGTCCCAGCCGTAATGAGGAATCGTATCGGTCATTTTTGGCTCATATCTCTATAAATGTAGAAAATATTCATACCCCGCCACCGTACAGACCCTATTTTCACTAAAAGTAAAACTAGACAGAATTATGCCTGTATGAAAAATGCATTTCCTCGGAAGGGGTACACAGATTTTAGCACAAAAAGATTATCTAACAACCAGTGAAGACCTCCTAAAAACTAAGAAATATTGACACAAACACTTTAAAGTTCTTTCTAGTCAGATTTTGCATATTTTTTGGTTTTCAAATTTACAGTGGAGATCAGTGTGAGACGGGCAACACGTATAGCAGAAAATAAAATGTATTATCCCTTCAGTTGAATTTCAAACTGAGAAACTTTTAGGCACATGTTTAATCAAAACATCCCAATGAGACATCAGCTGTGATGGACGTCGTAATGACAAAAATATAATAATGTCACAGATTGACTTTTTACCTCCAACAATTCACCTGGAAATTATTGCAACCGTGAAATTTTGCAAGCATCAGTTCCTATCTGACTTCAAACGATTTTAAGACTTAAAAGGCTTGGTTTGACCCTTGGCTTGATTCTTTAAAATTTTGCACAGATGAAGTAGTAAATGTGTGTAATCCTACAGCCCAGTTCCAGCTTACAGTCTTCCAGCATCATGTTTATCAGCGGCCACAAAAATTAAGGTCTCGTGCGACATTATACGGTAGGGAATGCTCCATAAATCAGAAGAAAATCATTGGTATTTTGTCCTTATTTCTCGCTCAACCTGGTGAGCACATCTGCCGTGATACCACAAACAACACATACTAGCCCCGGTCCACTTTCCCCAGCTTGCCGTCATTGCTTCTGGTGCCACACCAGGTATGTCCTCTTCGTTTGCTGAAACACGACATTTATACCTGTCCTCATTCAGCTAGCTGAACAGCAGGAGAATTCCACTAATTTTGCATTATCTGGATTCATATCTCATTCAACTGTCTACAATCGTGTTACAATTTTCTTCACAACACTGAACACCGCAATCGTTGAACTCATACATGCCGCGGATAAAACTTTCAGCTGCTGTCTGCAATCGTGACGTAACGAGAACGTTATTGTGTTTGATTTGTATGCACGTTTCATTGATAAAATTTGTGCGCCTCCTTTCGACAAAACAAACGCGCCCTAAACTTACAAATAAAGACGCTTTTCACACATGTTACAGGATCAAGTTTCTGCATTTGTCTTTGAACTTAATTTTAAGTAATGACTAATATTTTTGTTTGAGGTATAAAATATGTTAAAAAGACATACGTGACACGCTATACCCAGTCACACCTGTGCCACTGACATGAACTTGCCCCAAAACTATGACGGTATAAACTTGGACATCTACATATTAACAAGAAGGGGAGCGCGATTGTTTTCAGTCCAGCCTTTTTTGCAATTTCGAAATAGAAAGGCTGTAATATTTTTCTAATGGTATGTTAAAATAGAAATAAAATTAGCTTGCCATGTTCAAAACTCACCTCAGATAACACACAGCAGATTGGAGTAGTCCACTGTTTGAGAACTCGAGGCCTTCGGCCCCTCGTTCTCAACGAGTGGACAATTCCTGTCTGCTGTGTGTTATCTTAGGTGATTTGAACAAGGCAAGCTACGTTTTATTTCTTAAGAATATTTCATTTATAAGACCACCACCAGCATTGTAGTGAGAGGATACTGACCAGAGCCCGGGGGAACCCACGTCCCTTCATAGAGGTTGCCGTGGCATTGTAGAATATCACAGCATGCTTACAGTGTCGGACGTAGAAAGTTATCAAACGCTTGATAGCTCCGTATTTTCTCCGCCCTTCGTGCATATTAATAATAATTGTGATACATAAATAGTAATTAACAGTACATGCCGTTGATATCCAAGTGAGAGGTCAAATTCAAACTTACAGCTCTGGAGTGGTCATCCGACATCTGGCTTTTATGCATTGTCTTGCACATTTGTGTTGCAATTCTTGATAGCGTGCACCAGAAGCAAAAGCCGTAGCAGTGTTTTGCCCCGGAAACACTACACACTGGAAGGAACCTAAACAGAATACTGTTTAGTTCACTAAATTTAGACACCCCACTGTCTATCATACATGTAAATACAATATGAAAATCGGTATAAAGGCTCAAACACCCATTATAAAATGTTCTTTTAACGGTATCCTGTAGAATAAGTAAACCATCAGGAACTAGTTTTATCCACTTAAAGATGTTTACTGATTATGTCAATCGTTTGAATTGAAAATCTAAATTTGTTCGATATTTTAAGAGAGTACACAAGATGTTATTGTGATTCCGACAATCTTCGATCATAACAATACTGATGTGTTACGACTAGCGGAGACAATTCCTTACGATACTCCATTTTGGAGGCGTCTATTAAGAGGCTGGCATCATGAGCAATGTGCCGGATAAAATCATGCCAATGGGGACTCATTCACAGTACTAAAATTAGTTTACCCTTAACACCCTGAGAGTGTAATACCTCGCCGTGATATAAGGCAAAAACCTTTCTATATTGCAATATTGTAATACCAGCGGTAATTCTGAAGTCAAAAGGAAATGCACGGAGGTATTTTTAATCAAGTTCCAGAAAGAAACAAAATATGGGTGATATCGAATTGTGTGTGTTGAGGGGAGCAGTTATAATTTAGCATTAAGAGTGCCTCAGCATGAAGTCCGCCAAACTTTCACGATAGCAGATTTCACCGTTTGTGCGAAATGACCAATTTTTACAGAGTATTTAGTCAGAGACTGACCACAACGGTCATGACGAGGCCCTTGTTCTACATGACAGCCGTCAGGACCGGTCAAATCTGACAAAAGGACTGTATTAACAGATCGTTATTGGATGGACAGGATTAACCAGGCTTTCGTCACAGAATCTATACCAATGGCGTAGGCTTATATATGGAGACCTGACGACAGCAGCTTTAGTCTGCCTGTCCTTTGTCTACAAACTACATGTATCTCCATATATAGCAGCGATATGTCATTGTCACATAATACAAGAAAACCGCTGGAATTTCCACCCCCCACCCCCACCCCCCACCCCCACTTCTCTACAGACTGATTCCCGCCTGGGGAACGTTACTCTCTATATCTGAACTGCTTTACAGCCTAGCGCTGTACAAAGTTTGTCTAACAGACATGAGATGACATAAAGACATCAGCTGGTGCCCACGGCGCTTTGACTCTGTGTAGACGACGCCAGGTGGTTTTGTACTCTGGTAATATTGCTCTGATGACCGCAGATGAAGAAATGCTCAGTTGTTAGGGTTAACTGACACGGATTCATCCAGTAAAATAGGGCCTAAACTGTCACATGCATTAGTAAATTATCTAACATTTAACGTCTGTCGGGAGTCATTTTGGAAGATCTAATAACGCGCAGGGATATATGAGTCGGCAATAATTTAATTTTCAATCCTCCTCATCTTCAAACAAGACACACAGCTATGTTAAGATACTTGTTTTTCTGAGGCAACATTCGTTTCCCCGGTTAAAAGACGTGTGAAAACATAGCATTCTCTGCTGTTACGTTACAGTGCTTGTAAACTATGTGCTTGCTCCAAGGGAGAAGGACTTGACAGAAACAGTTTCGTATTGCACAAAAGAAGACAAGTGTACACCGATTGGGCCGACTTTTTGTGTGGGTTCTTATGTTTTCCATTGCACAATCCTTGTAATACTTATATAGAATTGGAAATAGTGTGTACATGGATGATTTTTCCATACTGTCAAGCATATAGTTGGTGCTTCAGAAAATGCTAGCGTGACATAGATGAATGTATTCAGAGATCTGTCTGACAGGACTGAATAATCACCGTGATAGATTGAAAACTTCAGCTTCACACGTTAGAGATTTTACCGACAGATGGGGCTCCATTTGGACGAGGGCTTTAGCAAGCCAGTGTGGCGTAATGATCCAGACGGTTGTTGTGAGTTCAAATCCAGCTCGTGCTGGCTTCCTCTCCGGCCGGAGGTGGGAAGGTCGTGGGTTTCCGTCGCGCTCTGTCCGGTTTTCTTTCATAAGTGATATAAGTTTCATATAAGTGAAATGCGATAGAAACACCATTGAAATAAAAGTCAGTATGTAAGCAGGTCTGTATCCAACCGTCCTGGATATTCTTCAATTTAATAGAAAAGAGAAAAGCATCAGGTTGATTTTTTGAAAATTTGCCTACGTCAAATTTTACTATATCACTGGATTGTCACAGCCTACTAAAATATCGGACATAGAAAGTCACCAAATATTTTATCGCATGATATAATCTTGAACTTTCTTTTGATATTAACATTACTTGTTGCACCTAAACCGCAATTGGCTGTTGCTAACATCTGAGTAAGACTTACACTTGTGAAGTGGTAATCCGACATCTCAGGTATTCATAACTTGCACCAAAACACTTGCTTCTTCTGTCTGACTTTTGTACATTGTCTTGTAATGTTGTCTTCCATTTCTTGACATCGTGCACCGAGCTCAAAGAATTTAGCAGTTCATTGCTCTTTAAACACCACACACTAAACGTAATCTAAATATTAAATTATTACTTTATTAAATTTCGTATGAAAATGCTCTCTTCTGATAGGACAAAGTATCACACTTTGATTTGAGCAAGTCATGATCTCTACGTTAGTCAAACCTTTTAAGTAACGATAACACACAGACAATAAGTCTCCGGGAGACACTGAACACAGAGCAAGCTAGTGTGTTCTTGAAGGGGAATAGGCAGCCAGACACTTTGTCATGTCAAAGTGTGATATTTTCTCTCTTCTTATACGAGAAAGTATCACACTTTGATGTGACAAAGTATCTGGCTGCTTCTCCACCTTAAAGAACGTACTGCCTCTGTGCCCAATGTGTCGTGGAGGGTTATTGTCTGTGTGTGATCTTTACTTAGAAAGTTTAACCTGCTAGACACGAGATTGTCTAACATACAGGTCCATGTAATATGAAATCCGGTATGCTTGGTCAGAGACCCATGATGAAGTGTTTAACCAATGCAATCTTGTAGTCGAAACAAAGGAAGTTACACTGGGAGTGGTGATTAAGATAATGAGATGTACAAAGACAGTTTTCGCCGCTTAAACATATTTAATGATGGTGGTTATTTGTTGATAGTTGAGAAACAAACCGCACCACGTGGCACTTCCAAAACGACGTACCAAAAAGAAGCGTGACATCCGAATTAAATTTATTTTCTTTCCCCAACGCCCCCCCCCCCCGAAAATTTTAATACCTTGTCTGAATGCAATGTAAAAACCTTTCTGCACTGCAGTGTTGCGATACTATCAGTAATCCCAGAGCCATACGGAAAGGTCCCCTGGCGCTTCGAATCAGCCATTTGGAAGAAAAAATGTATGGAGGTGTAAGGGTCCCAATGTCTGAGAGGAAAAATGATAAACAAAAGGATTGTTCTGCTCTCAGACAGCGATAGGCCTCACACAAGATCAAACAAAGAAACACGAAGACGCTTGATTTCGGCTTTCAAAGGCAAGTCAGCCTAGGTAAATACAGAATCCACATTTCGTGGGAATTCTCGAATCGAAGGATGACAGTTCTGTTGTGACGAACAGTTGAAGGCACGGTATGCCAACTATGGTATCTATCCAACTCCCTGGCAAGATGCAACTTTCCTGGACGGACGGGTTGACAGTGTATGCTTCAGTCCTCACAAATATACACAAAATCACTTTCAGTGTAAACAGGGATGATATGTACGAAATCGCACAAAGAGCTATACAAGATCACAAAGTGCTGGTACGAAAATGAAGTGTAAAATGCCGATATCTCCAAATCCCACAAAATCCTCCTGAGTGGACGAGAGTAAATGTGCTTTCAAGTGGACACGAGTAAAATGATTGAGACTTCGTCGCCCATATTGATATACTAACCTAAAGGAAATTCAGGATGGTTTGATCATAGACATGTTCACAACACAAATACATCTTTCCAGAATGTACGCTTTATGTACAATGACACGAAACTCATAAACACAGACGGCTCGAGAACTCGCGACTGAATAGCAATACAGGTCACAACGTGCACAGAGGGAAAAATGTAGGTCAGTCACTGACCCGATTAGCCCAAAAACCATTAAAAAATGCAATAAAATATTTTAAAGGCAGGGTTCGTTGCAGAGGTGATAAACTGTTGTGCACTTGGGCGATAAGTTACAATCCGGCTTTAAGAAGGCGTCTCCTTGGACGGAGTCCGAGACATTCAACCATAACTTTCGTCAGTTAGACCTTTGTTCTACTTGACAACCATCAGGACGGGTCAGATTTGGCCACAGGACTATATTAACAAATCAATGTTGGATGGACACCTAAACAGAAGTCAACTGGCTATGTTGCTGACATCTGAATAAGAGCGGAAACTCAAGCTTACACATGTGGAATGGTCATCCGATTCATATATTGGTAACTTGCACCGAAGAGCTTGCTTGTCTGACTTTGTGTTTTTTCTTGCGTTGTTGTCTTCAATTTCTTGATAGTGTGCACCAAACACAAAAACACTGAGAGTTCATTGCTCCGTAAAACGACGCACTGCATGTCACCTAAGTGTTAAACCACATTAGTTTATTAAATTTCGTATGAAAATGCTCCATTTCGCTATGACTAAGCATCAAACACTATTTTCAGGCTGCATCATTTCCTTGAAGAACGCACCTTGCTGTCCGTCCTGCGTGTCGTGAAAAATCATTGCCCATGTTGACTCTTTACTTAAAAGCTTCGACTTACATGGACACGGCTGTTTTCGCCACTCAAACACATTTGTAGATGTCATTATTTGCTTTATTGTTGTTATTTAACTTTTGAAAATCGACAATGGTATATAGGTGAAGCAAAACTGCACATTTCTTCGACTTTGGGAATGATGGTGATGTTATGGTGATTCAGACCATCTCAGGTCATCACGAAATTGATGGTTAGAAACAGTGCAAACAATTCCTTATGCCACCCTCATATGAAGCTGTCTAATAAGCGAATGACACCAAGGGGCAAGTTGCCAGAGCGACGTACCGAACAGAAGTGTGCCATCCGCATTATATTTAATTCCCCTGAAAAATCTCTTGTTTAAAGACCATGTAAAAGCTATTATTTCCTGAGGGGTTGCTATGCCAGAAGTAATCCCGAAGTCATACGGGATAGACCGAAGGCGTTTAGAAACAGCCTTGTTAAGAAGCAAAGTATTGGGAGATAAAAATGACTACGGCGACTAGTTATAATTCCGTTTTAAGACCGGTACAAGCAACCAACACGTTTGCCAGCACATTTGACCTCTAATGCGAAATACTTGTTTATTTACTTGATTGGTGTTTTACGCCGTACTCAGGAATATTTCACTTATACGACGGCCAGCAGTATTATGGTGGGAAAAACTGGGCAAAACCCGAGGGATACCCACGACCATCCGCAGATGGCTGGGGAACATTCGACGTCGAGCCGGACAGGAAGCCAGAATGAGCTGGACTTGAACTCACAGCGACCTCATTGATAAGAGGCACGGGTTCATAAATCCTCGCTGGTGAACTACCCCCGCCCCCTCCCCCCGCGCCCACCAATAGGAAATAGCCATATTGTTTAGCAGTATTGAAAGACTAATCACAACGGTCATCACTAGCCCTTTTTTCTACGCAAAAGCTGTCAGAATGGTCAGATTTGACCGAAAGATTGTATTAGCAAATCGATTTGGGATGCACAGCATTAACCAAATTTTGGTCAGAAAGTATGATTGGCGTATAGGCTTATATATGAGTTGACGACAGCAGCTTTAGTCCGCCTGACTATTGTTTATAGAGAATATAGATATAGTAGCGATATGCCATGGTCAAGTACAAGTTTGATTCACTCCCACACTCCTGGAAGATTGATTCACGCAAGCGGAATATTACTCTCTATATTTGTACTGCTCTGTATTGCTGTAAAATGCGTTTCTATTAGATATGTGATTACGTAAAGACATCATCTCACGGTGCTTTGACAATATGGAGCCGACGCCAGGTGGTGTTGTGCTCTGCTGATGTTGCTAGTAGAGATATCTGATTTCGCAATTATTTATTTCGCCTTTTAATCCATGTCATCTACAAACAAGGAAAGGCGGGTCGTGACAGCCATGTTAAGATATTAGGGAGCATTTCCGACCTCCTTTAAGTGTTTCTCTCACTGCAAAAAATGGGTTTTTTTCGTGAATGATTTCTAAGAACCAGTAATCACAAGGAACCAAGTTTCTGAAAGCTTATTTTTGTTATTATGAAGGTAACGCAAGAATTCATAAGACGCTTTGCTTATTGATATTTGTCTTACAGTGGCTCAGTCGGTTAGCGCGCTAAAGCAGCGCAATGACCGAAGCCTCCCACCAATGAGGTCGCTGTGAGTTCAAGCCCAGCTCTTGCTGGCTTCCTCTCCGGTCGTATGTTGGAAGGTCCGCCAGCAACATGCGGATGGTCGTGGGTTTTCCCAGGGCTGTTCCTGGTTTCCTCCAACAATAATGCGGGCCACCGTCGTATAAGTGAAATATTCTTGAGTACCAAACACCAATCAAATAAATAAATAAATAAATAAATAAATAAATAAATAAATTAGTCTTACAGCCCTCGCAGCTTGCATTTTATTTGCGGGTGATTGTCAATTGACACTCAGCTGCAAATGTCACTGACACAACACCTAATCCATGACAATCAAAGTCATTCTTTTTCCTTTCGATGTAGCAAGACACTTTCCACTGTTGGAGTAATATTAAAATGTATAGCTTCTGACAGCGTGGAAAATTTCGTTAAATGTGAAAGAACAGATGACACAAAATCGATGTGTTCCGAAAGAATTATGCTCTTTTCAAAGTACTGAGGCAAAATATAAAGTAAGATGAGAATATTTTGAAATATTTTTGGTACATAAAAAATCAGCCGCAGGCTTCATTTGGAATTATTTGAGGATACTATTATTGTAGCCTTAGGGTATCACAGGATGCTTATAATACCGGACCTAGGAAATCATCCAATGCTAAATATTCTTGACCTCTCGTGCATATTAAACAATACCTGCTGTGCATAAACAGCAATTAGGAGCGCATGCTGTTGACATCTGAATAAGTGTGGAAATTCAAGATTACGCTTGCAAAGATGTCCTCAAGCATACTAAGCATTCACAAGGAATAAAAGCACAGGCCATTCATTGCCCTATATATATATATATTCGCCCTTCCTTGGTTGTCTGGTGGTTAGAGCGTCCGTCGGGGATATCCGGGATCAATCCCGGGACGGGTCACACCAAAGACATTGAAAAGGTTACTTGTTGCTGCCTATTGACAGCTAGAGGTTAGAGCAAGGACACAGGACTGGCCGGCCCGGTGTCAGTATAATGTGACTGTGTGGGGTGTCATGTCATGTGTCTTCGACATGATGTTCCAGTGACAGCACGCACTCGCCCTACTGCAAGAAGACACAGTATAAAAACCCATGCATACATACAAGGAGAAATACAAGGAGAATCACATGTCAATGAGTAGCAAATGTCGCTGACACAATTGATGTTTTGCATGTTAGTCAAATTCATTTTATATTATTCTGCCATATTTTAACCACAGCGTTCATCACCAGATTTGTCCATTTAAGCGAAATAACCATACACCAGAGCAGTATTCAGAGACTGTTCCACGCGACAGCCGTCAGGATCAGTCAGATTTGACCATAGGTCTGCATTAACAGATCGATATGAAATGGAAAGGATTAACCAGGCTTTCGTCAGAGTTTATATGTATATATACGATTGGCGTACGCTTGTATATGGGGACCTGACAACAGCAGCTTTAGTCCGCCTGTCTTTAAGTTGTCTACAGACCATCTTCATATATGGTAACGATATGCTGCAGGAAGAAAGCAGTTGCAGGTTGTGAACTTAGAAATGTTGATTCACGCCAACAGAACATATATTTGAACTCCTCTAGAGCCAATGAGTGAGGGAAAAGTTACGTGCTAAGAGGACACATTGTTTATGGATAACAAACTCGTCCACTTTATTGCTTGTGACGTTTCTATGTATCGATGTATCGAAAAGTCGCCAGCAATAAAGCCGAGGAGTTTGTTATCCATAAGTAGTGTGTCCCCTTAGGTTGTTACAGCAGCTCTTAAATACCTCTGAAAGAAGCTGAAGAGACACGTAAAAACATCAACCAGTCTCCACTGTTCTTTGACTACATGGAGACGACGCCAAGTGGTGTTGTACTCCGGTAATATTGCTTTGATTACTACAGAAGAGGAAATGTTCAATAGTTAGAGATTAACTGACCGAGAATCATCCAATAAAATAGGGTCTTAACTGTCACACGCATTAGCAAATTCTCTAACAGTTAACGCCCGACAGAGACATTATGGCAGGTATAATCACCCGTAGGGTTATGTGAGTTGGCAATAATTTAATTCGCCAATTAATCCTTGCCGTCTTCAAACATGAAGGGCGGGTCACGACAGCTGTGTTAAGATATTAGATAGCTTTTCCCGCCTACACAATTTCGTTCTGTGTAAATGGATGTTATTCTTTGGTTTCATGTCGCTAAGGACTCGTTGACTTCCTCTTTTTTTTGGCGAGCCAGATGAATAAAGAAACAGTGACGCAACAGAAAAGAGCAAGATTACCCCTACGGGACATACCGACGTCTGTGTAATTGTCTCCCCTTCGTGTAATTAGTTCTTACCAGTGCGCTCGCTGTGTGTTCAAGTCCAGGCCATGCTGGTTTTCTCTCTGGCCGTACGTGGGAAGGTCCGCCAGCAACCTGCGGATGGTCGTGGGTATCCCCCGGGCTGTGCCCGGTTTCCTCTCACCATAATGCTGGCCACTGTCGTATAGGTGAAATATTCTTCAGTACGGCGTAAAACCCCAATCAAATCAAAAAGTATTTTTTGGACAGGAAGAAGATTTAGACGGTATGAACAAATTTAGGGCCTCAGGTACATTTTTTCTTTTATTTCAGGAATGTGGTTCTTTTGTTAATAACAATGGTTGATATAGTGGACATTGGCTGGAAAAGAAACCACAGTGAGTTTGTCATATTCCATTAAGATTTATAACGCACATCGTATAAATGTAGCAATGGTGAGTAAGTTAGGTTCAGGAACATCTGCAGTGGTAAAGAAACTAATGCAAGGACTATAATACAGTTTATATAGTGATCTACAGGTGTTGTACTTAGTGATCAATTTTCATAATCAATTCTTCTTGAGCACTGCGTAAAGCATCAATCAAATAAATAAATAAATAATCAATTCAGATTAAAAGGGTTTTAGGACTTTCATTCTGTGATGGGCTGATTATCTATTGAAGGGGAGATGAAGGTTTAAAACATCTGCACCAGTAGAACAACAATTATGTATGCGTTTTATAAAACATTTTAAATCACGGCAAATAATACAACCCTAGATATTTTGGAAGAAAGTTGAAAACATTCCTAGCGATCAAAGCCAATTGGTTCCGACGTGCTTGAAACAATATAAATCAACTCTTGATCTGGAATTTGCACGAGGCCATGGGGTACAATACAGAGAGGCCGGAAACACGACGCAGCATCACCAATATCTCACGCTCATATGGGAAAATGTTAAAGCCTTGTTCGTCTGAAATCAGCGAATACAGCTGTGTTTTGGGGTTATGGCAATCACTGAAGTCTGATTGGTGGTAATTAATAGAATGGCGGTGCTATACACTGACCGATTGTGATTATTTTGCTTACTCTGAACACAATTAGCTGGGTTATGCCACATCGTAAAAGCTTAAAATTGATGCTTTTTAAACTTTACGTGGGATGTTATATCGGTGCATTTACACATGTAGTCTATTGTTGTCTTTTCCTTTAACAGAATTTTCAAGCAGATTGTGCACTGCCGATTGTTGCCAATCCTCACGACATCGTGATCGCCATGTGCTACAATAAGAGTGCTCTGTATATTTTATCTAACATTTGATGCTGAAATTGTAGGCTTCAATAAACACGAATCGACAATGCCTGAGGTGCAGATTCATGTGGTGTCTGGTAAATCTTTAAGTTTAAGTAACACAGCCCCAACCATGTATAAAACCACGACCGTTCTTTTGGGATTTGGTTAGGCTATCTATAAAGTGACTAATGTGTTGACTTCCCTCTGCGTTCAATCATACACATCGTTGCAAAGCTGGTAAACGACTGTGAAGGTGCTATTGATGTGTATTGTTGGAACCATTGGTACCAACCAATGCTACAATTATTCCACTCTTCGGTTGTTTAACCAATAGTAAGGCGTCTTGGCAATTTGATTAACACTTGGATAAAATCTTGGATCTAGACAGGCACATTGCTTGCCGGAACTTGGTCCACGTTTACCCCTTACAATACCCAGGCCTCATATTCAGTTGAATACCGGCCAATTCGTCCAATGGGCAGTCCTTACAAGATAACCCGTCTAAAATCTCAAGTCAACTCATACGATGGCTAAAATCATGCAATAAAGATAGTGATTGCCATATAGATATGTAGATGTTCGGTAATTTGGGTTCCTCGTTTCTTCAGTTTAATCTTTTTTTCTTCTATTTTGGAGTATTATTCCAAAGCTTTATATATAAATATAAACATAAAATTTATATTTAAACATAATATCTTTTACTGAAGGTGTCAGCGGTGAGTACTTTTTACCAGGAAGGAAACAATGGGAAGCCATTCTCACATACGCCCGTGACCTGGTAAGAAGTTTTAAATCAGCAGGATGCAATGGTCAAAATGCTATTTAAACAGAAGGTAAATTACATTTAGCAAACAAATCAAGATGGTCTACCTGTTTATTGAATGTCGAGAGGAAGTCTTAGAAGACCACGAAGCGCTCCAGGTATAAAAACAAGAACGGGTAGGGATTGGCTCTATCTCTGAAGTGTGTTGAAGTACTGTCAGGTGATTTTGTGGGTATAAACCATGACAAATAATGGTCGAAAAAAGTCCATTACTTGCAGCTACAATTAAACAGAGAAAAATATGATCCAATGAGCAAGTGCCCCCCACACCCTGTTTGTATGGCGACAGGTGGCAAGTACCTGCATTCCAGCTGATTTGTTTTGAGAAAATGGTGGTCAACCCCTGACAATATTTGGATATGTTTTAGGCCAGGCATCAAGTTATTTGGCAGTATGTGCCAACTGGGTCAACGAAAATTAGGGAATACAGTTTTAAGATGGTATTCTTTGTGAAATTACTACATAAACAGTGAGGCTATTTTTTAGTGTTTTTATACCTCAAGTGCGATGCTTGGGATGACTGGCAGAACCAGGAATATGGCACAGGGTTATCCAGCGAGTTATATTGGACATCTCTGGACAACGGAATTGTGGAGTGGAGATGTCCGAACTGTTCCATGCCACGGATCTCATAGGCTTCAGAGGAAGAGTACAATTCCCAGTAGACCAGTGCTTGAGAGCACACGGATAAACTACTCTGCTCCAGCCGTCCATAGTGATGACGAGGATTCTATTGAATAATGAGTTTTTTATTTACACATTTGTAGTGGATTATTTCCTCCATTATTCTATGTTAAATATGTAAATTGAGCGATTCATTTTATCTTATGTTTATGCTTTTTCTCTGAGGCACAATTTTTTTTAAGTTAACGTTAGAAATCCATTCATGATCCTGTCCCCGAAGACATATCTATCCGTAACATTCTTGAATTCCAAGAAGAAGAAGGAACAACGTGGGAAACCTTTGCTGGTAGAACAGGAGCAATACTCGTACACAATGAAGTGGGTCATTAGGGTAATTTAATATTACATATTCTACAATTTAATCTATCGCTATACAATAATTTCAGGTATAGTTTCTGTACCCTTTACCCAAATACATAATTATAGCTATTTGCTTTTTGCAGGGTTCTACGCGTTGAAATTGTAGTGTTCGATGGAAGGCAATACATTGACGGGCTACAGTTATTGAGACAAATAGATGTTTTACGAAGGGTCACACATCCATCCTGTCAATCCTGGATTGCTAACGGCCAAAACCGTCCATACAAAGGTATATATTTATTTTACACACATTTATTTTTTTGTAACATTTCATACAGGCGTACAAATGTTCATATGCTGAAGGTCCAATGTATCTATAAATTTGAAGTCTTCCGGTCAGCGCTAACACCGTAGATCGGCTGTTGCATGAAAATGTTGATTCCGAAGACCATGTCAAGAACTGGAGCATCTACGGGAAGCGATGTGGAGGGCTGGCACCATCGGCTCAACCAGCCGACATTAAGGGCAGACGTTCAGTTTTACCTCCTTATAGATCTGTTATACGGGTATTCTCAGCTTGTTTCTCTTCAGGCAAGATTGGTGTTTGGGGGAAACTTACGCGCATTCAAAGGAAAGCCTATAGAAATCTGCAGGGGCGGATCATGGAGCTGTGGGAGGATTTCCAGGCTGGTGAGAAGTCCGCTTCTCAACTTTTGAAGTGTTTGTCCAGGCAATATGGGTCTGTCCGTGACTGAGCTAATCACAATGCGAAATGTGATGTTGTATATATGTGTGAGCGTGGTGATGTTTAAGATGTTCAAACATCTGATGCTTGTAGATATTTGTAGACATTATTTATTTAGTGTAACTGTTTCATTTCAGATAGGTTTTCCAGTGTCTATGCCACATGTGATATCTCTATCTTAACAAATGGAGTTTTAAATGTTATTTTTTGTACTTCGTTTCTTTTCCTAGCTCACCTTAACTTATAAGGCATACATGTATGAACAATCTTCCGGGCAGAATCCAGGTTGAGGTTTTCTTATAATTCACTCTGGATGTCACTCTGTTACCCTGTCAGGCGTGCTGTAGTGTGCAGATTGTATAGCCATTCGGTACAAAATGCACTTAATTATTATGTAATAGTAACTCGAAACAAGCGAAGACCTAGTATTGTTGAATATCTACATATCTGGATGGAAATCACGACCGGGAGTTTGGACGGGTTGTCTTTTTCGGGTTGCCCATTGGACGCATTGACCTACACCCATTCTGTCATGTGATCTCAACCTTTGTTTGGAGTTGTGACCTGGTTTTCCTTCAATGAGACCGTTTTACTGGCTTCAACACCTCTACCAAATTGTCGCTTATGTCGCTGACGTACTGCATCAGTGCATGAGAAGCTCGTAAAACACCATTCCATCTTTAACCAAGGGATCCAAAGCCGTGTGCTTCTTTGTTCTTTCTTGAATTACGTCACAATTCCAGGTGCATGTGTGCTCAGAAAGCAGGTAGTACACAAACACTGCAGCATCGCAGCAGAAAACGATGTGTTTCTTTGCGATTTGGACCCTTTTGTGTAGCCCTTCAGAGTTTCCCATTGGTTTGAGCTAATAAGACCAGATTGACTGTGAGGCTCATTTACTTAGATGGATGTGGTCAGCATGTTTGATACCCGTGACCTAATATGTAACAAGTGAGTAGTAGACAAGGTATTCATCTTGAGCTTGGTGAGCTTTAGCTGAAAGAGTTAGCTGGAATGGAACCTATATAGGCGGTTATTGATTGTATCTCTGTTTTTGTTCATATACTGTAAAGTTGCTTGACACAGTTTTTTTTACATAATTATAATTAATAAAATATTTAAAGCCTGATTTGGACATCTTCTGATGACTGATGAAACCCATTCTTTATTTATAATACTGTTTTATGTCCGATAACAAGGGACACCCTCATTATCATAAAAGTACAAAAAAATGTCATTGACGTCGACGCTGATCTGAGAACCATAAATGTGAATTGATTTCGTGAAATAAAGATAACCGTACAGTTTTGTAGATAAATGGTAGGATAAATTTCCTTAATGTTGACATGAATAAAGCTACGCAGTTGAAAAATGCATCCAATTAACCTAAATATACGGAATCGCGGAAACATTCTTGTTAGAGAAAAAAATTAGTTCTAAACTTCTTACGAGATTAAATAAACACAAAACAATTAAGCGCAATGACCTCAGACAACAAGAATGACACAACTTCCGAAACATTCATTGAAATTTATTAATTCCATGAGCATAGTATCAGGTGATATAAATGTTATAATCGAAAATCCAGTATGAAATTTATATTTTCCGATCCCGCTGCATTACACTGGAATTATTTAAACACATGCCCAATAACTCTCTTTCTTGATTAATAGTACACATTTCCCCCCGACAATACATATTCGTTTTGCATGAAAACACTCATTGATCTCTGATAATGCATCCTTTGATTAAGGTGCTTTTATGGTCAATATGCTCATTCTGTCCTTGGATTTATTGCCTGATGGTTAACAATCGCAACATGCTCACAGGAGAGGACGCCAAATGTTCACGTATATTGTATTTTTGTATTAGAGTGAAGCGTGCAAACCTTGTACTATTCAGATTTCCAATATGAAATATGGAGTACAAAAGCCAGCAGTTCAGATAAACGATTTGATGAAATTTCTACTCACGGCTACGAGCAATTTGAAAAGCTACCTTATTTTTTGGCGTCTGCTCTGACGTATGAATAAGGCGCTTCAGAATTCCCTGTCATATGCATGCCTGATTCACAACAGCTGGCGCCTCAAACTCACACGGCTTCAAATGTTTACCATGTAAACACCGCTATAAACTCTGGCATCCTTTGAGTGTTTATTCTTCCTGCCAGAAATGTGGGTTTTTTTTTGTGAATGAATTTTAAGAACCAGTAACCACAAAAAGCCTAGTCTCTGATGGCTTGTGCTTGTCATTATGGAGGTATCAGAAGAAACCATGAGGCAGTTTACTTATTGACTTTTGTCGTTCAGCTCCCCAAGCTACATGTAGCACTGTCCGAATCAATAGATGAGCAAATGATTGTCACGTGATATCGAATTTCATGACAATCAAAACCATTTCTTGTCAGCGTCAAGTGACAAGCCACCATGCACTACTGGAGTAATGTTGTAATGCATAGATGTGCATGACGTGGAAAATTTCTTCAGATCTGAAACCTAGCCAATACGAATTCCATGTTTTCTGAAAAAGTTTAAGTTAAGACGATAATATTTTGAACTACTTTTGTTGTTCTGAAAATCTACCTCAGGTTTGATTTGGGATAATTTCCTGACAGCATATGCTACTTTAGCACTCGAACATCGCAGCATCGATAGCGGACATAGAAGTTTAACCGCATAATTTGCTCTTGAAACTTTGTGCATATTAACAACAGTTGTTAGGTACTAGTTAGCAGTGCCTATTGATGACAGCTGAATAAGGGGTGTAGTTCAAGCTTATGCCTGTGGAATGGTCGTCTGAGATCTCAAATATTCATGACTTGCACCGAAAACCCTTCTTGTTTCCTCTGACTCATTTTCTGTGGTGTATCTTTCCTGCATTTATTGACCTTATGCACTAGGCACAGAAGCACTTGCGTTTCATTGTCCTGTAAACACGAAAGGTTATAAGTAACTTGTATATATGATTGTTAATTGATTAAATTTAGTATAAAAAATTTCTAGCCCTTGGGTTGAATGTTTTGTCTGTGTCACGCACTATCATCAGGCTGGTTACTTTTCTTGTCTTGTTCATTGTTCGTCGTGTCCTTGGTGGTTATTGTTTATGTTTGTGCGATGTTTCTTTTTTAGACTGTTTGTCTTCCACACACAAAAACGGTGTTTATTATAAGTATAGTAAAGCACATGCACATACAAAATGAAAGTCGGTATATCTGGTCAAAGACCAATGATTAAATGTGTACTTAATGGTATCTTGCAGTCAAGTTATAAATGATCACACAGGCAGATGCCGCCACTTAAATATGTTGACTGATTGTCGTCATTTGTTTTGTCGTTTTTGTTTCAGTCGACCAATTCGAGAACGGATGAATTCAGATGAGCAGTACAAGATGCTACGGTGATTCTGGCAATCTTAGATCATTACGATGTTGACGAGTCACTACCAGAGTCAATTCCTCACGGTACTCCCTGATTGAGGCAGATAATAAGATATCGGCATCGTGAGGCAGTTCCTTAGAAAATGTGCCCAATTAAAATATGGTGATCGGAACTCATTCAGAGTATTAAATTTAATTTACCCATAAAAACTTGAAAATGTATTACCTTTAAGATCAGGAAAAAAACCTTTCTATATTGCAGTGTTTCAATACAAGCGGTTATTGTGAAGTGAAATGGAAAACGCCAGAAGGCACTAGAGTCAGCTTCTTGAAAGAAATAAAGCATGCGTACGATGAAAGACTATGCTTTGACTCGACTAGTTATAATTCCGCTTTAAGAGGGCGTGACACAGCATGAATCCGCCGCTCGTAGCCACAAAGTTCGTCAGCAGATTTGACCGTTTGTATGAAATGACCTTAGCAGCATGTAGATACTGATAACACTGGTCATCACGAGCCATTTGTCCGTCGCGACAGCTGTCAGAAGAGGTCACACTGGAGTAAAAGTCCCGGTTGACAAGCTATTATTGAATGCACGGTATTAATGAAGCTTTCTCCACAGAGTCAACGATGACCACAGCAGAGGTAGTCCGCCTGTCTTTTGTCTTCTGACAACCTTTGTAAATAGTAGCGATATGCCATGGTCAAATAACACAAGAAAGTCGCAGAAGATTATATCCTCCCCTCTTTCCCTCCCCCCTCTCTCTCCCCTCTCCCTAAAGGCGGATTCACGCCACCGGGAGCATTACTGTGTATATTTGAGCTGCTGTAGAGGCGATCCCTCTACAAGACGTTTCTATGTGATTACATAAAGGCATCAGCTGCATGGTCGCTACTGCGCTTTGACTTCATGGAGACCACGACAGGTGTTGTACTCTGGTAATATTGCTTTGATGGTGGCAGATAAGAAATGCTCAATTGTTACCGCTAACTGACTCGGAGGCATCCAATAAAGTAGGCCTTACTTGTCACACGCATTAGTAAATTATCTAACAGTTAACGTCTGACAGGAGATATTACGACAGATCTAATCAAGTACAGGCATTTGAGAGTCGTCAGTAATTTCATTCGCCTTTTAATCCTTGTCATTTTACCATAAATTATATAGCATTGTGTATTCTGTTATATACAGGGTTTCATCACGCGTCAGGAGACATCATCGGTCACATTAGTGCATGGAGGGCAAGATACGGGTCACTGTATTGGACGCTGTTCTGAGGTGTGTGACATCAGCTTCTAAACGTACCGGCAACAAAGGGTTCAGTGCAGTTTACGCCATGTTGTTTATAGTACATTACTTGTCTTCACCGATATGACATTTGAGGTGTGCATGACGTATGGGAGAAGGGGAGCTTTGCATTGAAATCTCTGTAGACTACTGACATTTAGAAGAGAACGAAAATCTCTCGAGTAAAAAAAAGAACGTACAAAACACAAAATTGACACAGAAGATATAGTCCTTGAGATTTATAAATCATTTAGTAATTTGGTTGATGTTTAAAGCCGTAGCCACAAGTTCTGGACTTTAAACAGCAGCGGTGAAGTATAGACACATGTGAGCAGCAAAAACGGAGTTCCTGAAAGAAAACATCGACACTTTTCAGGTAACTGACAAAACTTCTGATATAGTACCACTGTCTGTAAACACAAACCATGCGGATTTAAGTAGCAAGTTGTAATGTGATTATCATGCATGACCACAAACATGCACAGTAACTAATGCACCTGATGATAGGAGTTACCCTCAGATAACTCGGATAAAAAACCCTTTCTTTGCAGTGTTAGTTTTTATGCACATTGACGTCATGCAGAAATATTTCAGGGTTTGCGGTTAAAGCTGTCAAGCGCCGTGTCGTACTAAATGTCACATGAAATGTTTATCCACCAGATGGCCTTCTCTTAGGATGAAATATGCTTCCTCGTATCGTTTATCAAATTAAGCCAGTCACGTAAAAGACGTTATTAAGCAAAACTGGAAAAAAAAGTGTCGAACAAATAAAAAGAAAAAAAAGTAGACAATTTAAGAATGGCTTCTGGTATTAACTTCACAATGCCTTGGAAACGATGTAGAGAAAAGTAAGATATTTTCTGAAAAATCTAACCTTCAAATTTTGAACCAGTGCACACCAGCCCCCAAGATAAATGGCAACAGTTCAACCATGCACAGATACAACTGTTTGCGGTCTTGATTCGTTTGACGTTTCAATGCAGCGCGCATTGAAACGCAGGAAATATCAAGAAAGGTCATCACGATTATGTCTTACGTAACATGATTAACAGGAGTAACGGATCATCTGAACGTGTGGATGGTGACATTCATTGAATCGACCTTCTAATCTGAATATGCAGTTTGCCATCTGCCACCTGACGTGGAAATTCCTGTAACCCGCCTAGAAGAAATTGGCATAAGCTATGAGTCTCTGGTTCTTTTGTGTAAAAGCCTTACTCTTTCTGTGTAAAGCCTTACTCTTTCTGTATAGTTGCGAGCGTTCTGTCGCGTTCATTCAATGCAATATTGTACTGTCGATCTGACGAACTCGACTGGTCGAAGGAAAATCATTCTCGCATTTCCAGAAGACATACCTACAAGGATGGGCGTATCGGTCGTGCTTGGCTTCCACCAATAAAGAAGCAAAGAAGTTGTGGCCAGTCAAAGAGTCTTAAGTGTGCAAGGTAGAATTAAGGTCACGTGACCACGCAACATCGATTTAAAACCAAAGGAGGAAGTGCTGAAACATTTTATTGGGTGATCCAGTTTACAGTAGCCTGTGATTAAGTCGAAGTAGCTGTAGTAATACAAGAGGCATCTACCGTGGGGAAGCCAAAAACAAACACTGACATTGTGAACTTGAAGAAAATAGATAAGCGTCATTGAGGGAACGTGGCTTACGACAAATGGCATTGTGTGAAGGCAGCTTACAACAAATGGCATTGTGTGACGGCGGTTTAAACGAAAGATGTAGTTCATACAGACTGCAGCGTAACAGCTGAGTATGGTGTGTTTTGGAGCCAACTTACTTTGGCGCCAAAAGTTAAAATATTCACAGCCAGAAAGTACACCGTGTTTTCCCTGCATATTTACTCAAACCAGACTGACTGATTGACTGAACGACTGATCAATCGATAGTTGTTAAGCGCTGTACTCACAAATGTTTCACTTGTATATACGACGACGGTTACTATTATGGGTGGAGAAAACCGTGGTTCCCTGAATCCACTACCAGTTTGCAAAGTAACTGGTAACGTTCCGATGACAATCGGGTGTTCACCTGCTTAGGCAGACCAAAGTGTATCCTTCATGTAAGAGCAATCAAACGGCCATACCCCACATCCGGTAGAAGCTATCAAGGGATCTGACAACAGCGAGCTAGCACCATCACCCTGTCAACGGTTTTCTTTATCGCTTCGCTGGATATGTAGTCCCTGAAATGGACACAGTGCGTATATGTAGTACGACTCAGATGAAGCGAAGCCTTCACCACGTCAACCAGTCTCTGTAAGAGAGATACTCGGATTGGTCACATCATTTCCTTTGCTCTAGAATCCCATTGGTCGACACATGTAACATGGACTTGAACTTAAATCGAATTGCCTACCAACCCTAAATGGATGAGCTCTGTAGTAGCAAAAATGCCAGTCCCAGACTAGACATGTCCAAACGATTGAAAGACTTGAACATCATCAAGATCACCGTGCACGACTAAATACAAGTATTTGATTGAATTACAAAAATGCATGCACGATGAAAGGTCTCTGTAATAGTTCTCGCAAAAAAGATATGAATCAAACTGTTTTTTGTTTTATTAATTTCTGCACGGGATGAAGGCTTCGGACTCTGTGCTTCAACTCCCTACTGATGAGCTCTGACGTAAGTGGGGCGAGGTGAAGCGGGTGGGGGTGGAGAGGTTAATGACAGAACGAACTGGCGTGCTGATGACCGCACAGCGGTAAACAATACTTCACAAAGAAGCCTGCTGAGATCATGAGACGTATCATTTTGCAGTGAAAATGTTTAACCATCTTCACATTCTTTATGAACACTGGTGTGACGTATGCCAGTTTGTGACGTCATCATTGGCTAATTTACACAAGTTATATGTAATATTTCGAATTCCACGACAGTTCACTTTATTGGGCCCTCAGCAATACATCCGGCAAGTCTGAAGTCGATCGGATGGACGGTGATGGAGAAAATCGAAGTCCAGACATAAACTGATAGCATCTTGTACGAGCATCTGTTCATCAGTTGTCAGACTTTATTCATATACTCAGCGATTATAATCATCAAGACCCCAACAACAAGTCCTGTTATCAGCTAGAGCCCAGTTGCTTTTACAGAGTCTGTAAGCCTTTGAAGTACACTGTGCGACTCTTTTCAGTGTACAAGGAACAAAACTACATACAGTCCACAGAGGTCAACGCATTCAGACGATAACATTTCTATACAACAACTTGACTGTAGAAGATGGCCAGAAAAATAACCTTACGGTTTATACAGAGTATTCATAGGTTATTGTAAGCATTCAGAACATTACAGGTCAGCTTAGAAAAAAGCTTAGTACACTCTCCAAATAACATGTTCTCACCAACAAACAAGCAGAAAAATAAAAAGCAGCTTGAACAGTTTGACACAGTGCCATGTAACCGTTTCTGACCGTGTCCAGCATTCAGTATTAGTATCAGTGGATGCAACCAGCCTGGAATTTGATGCGTTATATGTCTTTTACGCCTTGCTGGTAGTGAAGAATACTTCACTTATACCACGGCGACCAGCATTAATTATCGTGTGAGAAAATCAGGGGAAACCCACAACCAAACACAGGTTGCGGGCATAGTTTTTAGCGTAGGACAGGAGAGAAAGCCAGCATGAGCTGTGCTTCAAAAACAGTGACCGGATCGGTGAGAGGTTCCTGAATCATCTTGCTGTCGCGGAGGCCTTCAGAATTAGAAAATGGCCAAAACTGTTTAACATTCCTCATTTACACTTCATGTGTATGATCTACGATACATAAGCCAAGCATTCCGGTTTCATTAATCAACACAAATGACCGCCTTCGTTTAAATTTTAAAGAGTGAAGTAAATAAAGGAAATAAATTCGATAAATAAAGAAGTGATAGAAATTGTCAGCTGCATGTATGATGATAGCTCATTAAACCAGTGTTTAAGTTTCTCAGTGTTTTTACTTTCGCAGTGGTTTTGTTTAACGTGGCTTTCCAGGAAGAAATCCGGAGAATTTGCCGTAGCGGATAAAGAAAAGCACTGGGGATGAAAGGCGATCATAATCTACATCGGAAGCCAGGGGTCCTTTATCAGTAATAATCTTTTAATTAGAATCGAGCCGATGGCCTCGGGTTCTATCAGATGGATTAATTTCTTTGTCAGGCTATAGACCCACTGATTTTGCAGCCTTCAACATAAAGTGGGTGTTTTACCACAGGGAATTTCTTGGATATCTAGGTACATTTGTGTTTATGCGTCTAAGTAAGTATCGACACACAACAAGGATGTCCTCATTATACATGGTTCGATGATGTCATCTCTATGTGGTTCGTTTGTTTGCAAGGGATTTAAAATACAAAAGACTACAGCATACAGAGCAAAGCCAAAGTTATCGAGTCATCACATTTAGTAAACAATTGCTTGAAAAGAAAGCACACCAACCAACTCTTGTGATTTCTTTATCCCCCAGCAGATCCGTGGTTCATCAAGGTATACCTATACCAACGACTACGACACAGAGAGCAAAACCAGAGCAACAACGCCAATATCATGGTTAGTCAGTGTGATTCTGATGAATACGGCCTCCTCATTTATCCCCGTTAATGCTTTATTCTAACTCTTCATATAACGGTTTCAAAAGTAACATCTTACACCCCCCTAGCATCATGGCTTAATCAGAATTACGTCAAAACTGCAGTGATGTGAAGGTTGAGGTCTTTCTCATCTTTACCTTGGCCGCATCCTGATGGTACCTCCTTGTTAACAGCCCTGTCTCAGTGATAATTATGTGGCTACCAAATACCAGACATGGCATCTTCAGGATAAGCCGACATGGCACCCAACACAGTGACTGTATGCCAACACGAACCAGACCGTGCTGAATAGGTTGCTGAATCAAGCAACAGAAGCCGCTGTGTTACTCGACATGGGTCTCCTTCGTGCATTTTCACCAGTTCCTGTGTGTGACGTTTTCCACCATTCCAAATATGGACTTCTCTACCTTTGTTGAGTCGACAAACCCATTATTGCAGGAGGCCTTCTTGTTTTCCGAAGGTGACATCACATTCGAATCCCCTGTTAAAACATCTGATTTGTCTTCTAAGACAACGGGCGCCTTGTCTCTTTTACTTTTAACATATTGATCGTGAATTTCTTGCATTCTACAGCATGCGAATTTTCTTCACATCCAAATTTTGTCCAACTGATCGAAAGGTAAAGTGTTCAAAATGTCTGACATCAAAATCACATGAAAAATCTCCTTCAACGTGGCCAGAAAAACAGCACATTTTCACATTTTCTGATCTTGATGACGAGAACAGGTGGTCACAATTACTTGGCACGAGCTGAGGAAATCTTTTCATGTGTACAACATTCCATGTTTTGGAGTATATTTTGTAGCCTGGGTGATTATTGAGCATCCGTTATTATTTATCAGTCGAGCTGGTCCACTGTATTCATGTCATAATTCGAATCGCCATTAACGGGGAAAAGGTAATTCATTAGAAAAATGACTCTGGGAGAATGGTCGACTCGACTCACAAAGAAACAAAGAAGGGACACATGAGCGTATAGCTAAGACTCGTGCTACCTGAAGCTACAATAGGGACACTTTTCCCGCCTCAAGTAATGCCAGGGTAAGGTAAGTCGTCTATTGTTCACTCGTGCTCTTGCGATGACGCTTTGTGGGCACACTGCTAACGTATTGTTCATTCATTCCATTTGAGCGGTAGCGCCATTGAGCGGGAAAGGGTGTCCCACTGTATAAAGCTCCCTTAATGACCATTGAAAACCGCGGCTACCTCACAGATACATTGGTCCGTCACACCCCGAGATTTGTCGTACCGGACATCTCTTCTTGTTTTGCAGGTGATACAGGGATATCGGACTTCGCACTCAGATTCGGGAAAGGGATGCATCTTCTATCAACCATACACAGGCACCCGTGCACTCTTCTTCTGTGTTACATTTTGTACACGAACACGTTTTATTGTTGTGTTGAAAATGAGACTTGGTAGATTCGATTTTGAACATCTATCTGTATTGTCTTTGTTACGTAGAATAGTATATGAGCATCCTAATGAAGTGGAACTTTGTGCAGCGTGCCACCATTTTGGTCACTAAAGAGACTGAAGTCCCGTAAGTATTATGATGACAATGATTTGTTACGCAAGGTGGAAGAAATAACAGCACTGTTTAAAAGCGATGTGAACCAGTCAAAGTAAGGCGTAACACGTGATACATTAATCTTCATCGCCATGCACAGCATACAGTTGACAATAAATTTTGACCGAAACATATTTTTCATTGCGCTCGATCATTGAAACTTGGGTCGTGGACACCGAACGTGAAATATGAAACCGGTTATTCTTCTCTCTTACGTCATGTCAACGTTATTTATTGTGTATATTTTTTTTCGTTATCGTGCTTTTCAAAGTACGAGTGTCGACTGGGAATATGAAATGATTCGTGCTATGATAATGGCCTATAAAGTGTCACTTTTGCAGTTAATGTGCCCTATAAACTGGCCAATTTCTTATCCCACAGCGCAGGTCATATTGCCATTTTAATATCTCCCCTTGCTGCACTTACAGCCCATTTACATATAACTACCGGACAACTTCAAGGGTTCAGATAAACATGAAAAATGTTGACTTGCGAATCCAGTTTTCTTGCTTTCTTTCTTTGTAAAGAGTGAGAATAAATGCCTAAATATGTTTTCCGAACTGAGAGGCAAATTATGTTGAACGACCTATATGTTTGACCAAAATGATTACACTGACGTTTTAAACATGTATGTAGGCAACGTCACTGGCTCCCGCGGTTCAGCCTTGGTTACCGCGCGTTTAGGAAAAGGTTCTCAGTTAGAGTGCTATAAAGAACCTTATGGTTCTATTTTGAACACAAGGATACTGTCATTTTTAAACTTCCTTTTTTCTCAATGCGGAGGTTCAGTGGTCGAGGATGGGGTTCTGCTGTCGAACCCTCACTCTTCAAACAAGTTAGACAAATTTAGGATTGTGGACATAAAGCAAGGAAAGTAATACTTTCAACACTTAAATTCCAAAACAATTATGAAGATGATTTCATATGCAATTAATATTTGAAGTAGAAAGGTAACACCATCGCGTAATCTCGTGTATCTGGTTGCCAGCTCTGTGGAAAAGGTAGCCGGCGTGAATTCCACCTTATTTACACCTTATAACATACTGATGCAACCAGGAACCTTTCATACACTGCAAAAAATAATGTAATTTTATAGCTCAAAGTGATGTAAACTGGAACAGTGAATTCAAATGTAAAAAGAATTTCTGCAATTCTTGATGTTATTTTACACTCTATTCCTCTAGGGTCATAAGATATGGTGGAAATGTTCATCGCACTTGCAAATTACAAATGTATTGCCCATAAGTCCAATAACCAGAGTAATTCTTCACTTTGTTATAGTGAAGATGAGGATGGTGTGTGTGGGCGTGTCGCTTTTCACGTGGCAAGTGACGTCAGTTCATCCATGCTTCCCTGAATGAGTATTGTTGAACACTGACTGTGGAGGGTGCTCCTTGGAAATGTTGTTAAAGTGACAAGACCATGTGACACACGCACATGCGCACTGAATCTTTACTAAATTCATCTATCTTAACCACGTCAAAAAACGGCTTTTGACACAACGAACCCAATGTTGTAGTGGTATAGACGTCTGTCTATGGATCCAACACTGTTGTGAGTTGGGACTTCAAAATCAGCGACACGTTTCAAGGACAGAAACTCTACATACCACCTATGTGTGATCGGCGTGATAAACACATAGCTATATCATGAAACAGACTTCCTGTACTGAACCAAACACAGGTTATTTAAGCTTCTTTTGGGGGGAAATTCCATTTGTTTGTTAAACAATGAAAACACTGTAAAAGTGCGTGGCCTTGGGACAATAATGACGTTGTACAGAACTTCGAAAGCGACATGCGCAGTTGTTCATTAGACTCATGAGACTCCACGTCAAAGTTTAAGGAAAGTTCGAAATGTATGCTACTGTAAATTTTGTATAAAGCACTCATTCCGTGGTAAGATCTCTTTTTCCTGAACTAAATGAAGTCATTTAGGTGTTTGATACCTATAGTGAAATGTAAGAACCCTATTTAGCTAGTACATAAAATTCCATAACAGATGGACATTTTATTTACTTGTATGTCCGTCTTGCTTGTATAGTTATAATCGAACTGGACGATTGTCGGTCGGTCGCAATCATATGAAGATACCATCTCAACAATTCTTCAAGTTATATGCCAGACAAGCAGATATACCTGCATTCTGTTGTCATTAGAAGATGATTTATCATCTGGTTGCCGTGGCAACATGTAAATTGATCGGATGGGAATACAACTATAAATATATATCTTCATTGACAATGAAGTCTTCCACTCATGCCACAAGCAAATTTCGGGATGGGGACTATATGGACGCTTACAGGAAAAAAAGGACAAACAGCCACTACGCGTAGCCTTCTATTTTGGAGGGAAATTAAGGTATAATCAGGTCAGGGTCTCGATGGTCCGTCAGGTGATGATTGGTTAAACTTCAAAATGAAGTCGATTAAGCAAAATTGGTTAAGTTTGTTTTTCTTCATGGGTATACCTGAACGTTCAGAAAGCACGAAGTCAGATTTGACATTTTCATTATTCTTTAGAGTTTTGAAGTAAAAAACTTTCATAAGAGAAGATGACAAACCTGCATGCCATTAGGCCTACATGCATATATTTTCGTTACTTGATGTGTTGACATCGTTTTTTCTGAACTGCTGCATTAACCTATTTCTCTATTCAGGATTAAGTAAATTGTATCTTTGATAATTTTCTGGGCTTAAGCATGCGAATAGTTAATATCGGGATGGCCAATGTGACACCACTGAGGCAATTTTTTTTCCGGCCTGGCCAAATGATTCTGTTCAATGCAGTTTTAGGCCAGTCTACTTCTGTTGCAAAAGCCAACATACATTTCAGAGCACAGTATTTAAAAAAGTCCAATAAGGTGATAAATAAGGAAGAGTTCCTGGCGCGACTGTATCCGTGATGTGAATGTCACCACATGTTTGCACCTGTTTGTGGCTGTACCCTGCTCGGGCAATTCACTACATTACATTTTCAGAAAGGTTAGAGTCCTGCTCATTGAAACGATTTTATCATTAACCAATGTAAACAACTCCATTCTGCACAGTGAAAGGAATTCACATGAGAGGGAAATTTACAACTTAAAAAATGTAAAGAATTATTATAAAATGATCATGTGTGTTATTTGCTTAATAAGGCCATCTTAATGATTCATCAGCGCAAGAGAAGATGTGAAAATTGAAGCAGCAAGATATTTATCTTCTCTAAGTTGAAAAACAGAACATAGCTCGTAGAGAGTGTCCAAAAATAATGACGTCGTTAGCGAAACTTTTGATGCTGCTGGCCTCCCAGCATGTTGGTGTCATTTCAGCCTTTGGATGTCAACAGCTACCTTGTAACTTTTCGCCCAAAATTCCGTGGATCACCCACCAACATCCGATGACTCCTCCCAGACGGCCTGGCGGGGGATACTATCACCATACGTCTACTCCAGCAGCAACCACGACATGTGCCCCTCCGAAACCTACCACAACGACTTGCCCCCCACCTGCAAGCTGTCCGTCCTGCACGCCCTGCCCCGCTGTTACTTCTCCAACGTGTCCACCCTGCACCACTCCAATACCAACCATACCGAGTAAGTATTTAAGTGTTGCATACACCTTGTCATGTTGTATGGATAGGAAAAACTTGACCACCCAATTAAAATGCTGATATTTACAATAATAGTTTCTCATTGCCTATTAAGTGTTGGGAAATTAATTTGTCCATAGTTAGCGGGTTTAGTTTCTTTATTCTCTGTTTTTCGAAGGGCCAAAAAAATTATTTACTTACACCGTTGAAATTATTTTCCCTTTCTTAGTAGTGATCCAATCAGATACATCGTTCCTTTGAATGCAGATTTTTATAAATGCTTTTAAGTAGGGACAAAGTTATATATGGTAGAATGTGTATAATTAAGGAAATATTCAGCAGTGACTTGTAGCTACAAACGCATCTTAAAAAAATATTTGTGATTCTAACTTTTCGCCAAAAATTCCGAGCGAAATTGTGCTCACTCGGGATAGATTAATTTCCCCTCCAATGAGAGAACCAATGGACATTCTGCATTCCAAGTAACGACATTGTTAATTGGATCACTTCTAACACGGGGGAAATAAAAATAAAAAGAATTGAAAAACTATGTCTTTCCCGCAGTTCCATAAATTCGCGGTTCCGTGGGAACCTGATAAACTTTCGAAAGTTTTAGAGTCAAGGTCGGTTGAGATTTTTTTCATTTCCTTTATGACAAATAAAAAAGACTCCGATGTTTATTATCTGCACCTGCTTTGATCATATCGGAATTCATCAGTAGACAGTGGTTAGATCTTCAGCCTCGAAGTAGTTGGATGTGGAGTCAATCTGGATTTGGGTCATACCGAAAACTTTAAAGAAAAATGGTACTCGTTGCTGCTTGTAAGTCATGTTAACCGTATCTGTCATGACGACTCACACCGTTGAGATACATCGCCATGTTAGTTACGTTGGACGCAGCTTTACATTCTCTTCGTGAAACGGTCCCCAGTTGCGCAGTTTTATCACTGCCTTAATACTCATCACAAGATTTTCTGTAATTTATCATGGAAAATGCCAACACGCATCTGAATGTGTGAACCAGGAAACCAACTATATACTATTGTGCAATTTGACCAGATTTTAAGTTTTAAACTTCTTTTTCAGCGTGTATTGAAGCAGGAGGAGTATGCGCTGGGTTTTGTCCTTTGGGCAATTTCACCCGGGAAGTTGAACTCTCATGTGCGATACGACTCGCAAGATGTTGCGTGCGACAGTAAAAAAATATGTTCTATTTAATAATTCTTATAATTACAGCTTGTCTATAACAGCATTGCAGTTTTGATTTTCAGTAAAGCCTTTTCCACCTGATATATCGCGGTATTAAAGTGCATTTGTATGTCCCTGTTTGAAACAGAAAATTCCTAAAATATACGGCCATAGGTGTTGACTGAATTTGGTTTTATGTTTTTATTCCTTGACAAGGAGATGAATTCATTTACTTCCTTTGCCATCAGTTGTATGTTACTGGGTGGGTGGGTGGAGGTGGAGTTTCTCCACACTGGTCTTTGCAGGGAATGTCCAGCAGATACCTTGGGGCATCAGATAAGTCCCTGGATTATAATTGCCCAAAAAAGTAGTTGTTTTTAAGGTAGGTTTAGGGCAAGACAAACAAACGTGAATGCAAAAAGCCAAATGTACTGAAGCATTGTATCTTTTGTCACAACGGCAGGGGCCCTTCGGAACACCGCGGTGCCTCTCAGGCCACTGGAATGGGGCGATCAAACCCACTTCCTACATTTGGGGGGGGGGGGAGGCTGACGTTAGCATGATTCTGCTGAGCAAATTGAACATCTTTCATTTTATTTATCTATTAGAGGGTGGTTTTACTCCATAGGCAGGCATATTTCATTGATACGACGGCGGCCAGGATTATGGTGGGAGAAAATCGTTCAAACACGAAATCAAAACTATTGATAGTTAAAGACCTTCCAAGATAAGAACTGAATCCAGGAAACCACTACATTTATCAGTAAAAGTTACGCTTTATAGTTATCATTTTATACATGTGTAAAGACTAACCTGTGCAAGACGTTAAACAGTAGTCAGGTCCCGCGACGTCGGGATATCCGGGATGAAAATCCCGGGCCATACCAAAGACTTCAAAAATTGTTCTTGTTGTCTCCCTTGGCGCCCACTGTTGAGAGGTTACAGCAAGGAAACATTCGCCCTGGTGTCAGTATATTGTGAATAAGGTGTCATGTCTGGTGTCTTCCTGTGGCGGTAGCACTTTGGCTACTTTTCCCTTCTGTCTCTCCATCTGTTAATCTGTCGCCATTTCTTGGCAAAGCGATTCGTCTGAAGCAATGAAATTAAGGGGGTTTGGCAAAGAATGTCATGATAACTCTTGGCTATTTTAAATATGTCTGTATACAAGTTTGCATATTAAAGAGCATATGGTTTTAATTTAATATAAGGTTGTTCTTAATTTATGAAAAAAGGGCTGAAGTTTTTATCCAGCGAAAAGTTGACATGACCTAGGCATAAAGACCGTGGTATGTTGACTCACAATTAACTATAATTTACCCATGTCAATTGGATAAACAAAAGAAGGCATGAGACCTATTTTCCCTTTTAAAAGAGACGGAAGGTCAGAAATTTGCATTCGTTTTTAAGTCTGAAGTCGATCGGATGGACGGTGATGGAGAAAATCGAAGTCCAAACACAAACTGATTGCATCTTGTACGAGCATCTGTTCATCAGTTGTCAGACATTATTCATATACTCAGCGATTATAATCATCAAGACCCCAAAAACAAGTCCTGTCATCAGCTAGAGCCCAGTTGCTTTTACAGAGTCTGTAAGCCTTTGAAGTACACGATGCGACTCTTTTCAGTGTACAAGGAACAAAACTACACACAGTCCTTAGAGGTCAACGCATTCAGACGATAACATTTCTATACAACAACTTGACTGTAGAAGATGGCCAGAAAATAGCCTTGTGGTTTATACAGAGTATTCATAGGTTATTCAGAACATTACAGGTCAGCTTAGAAGAAAGCTTAGTACACTCTCCAAATAGCATGTTCTCACCAACAAACAAGCAGAAAAATAAAAAGCAGCTTAAACACTTTGACAATTAGTATCAGTGGATGCAACCAGCCTGGAATTTGATGCGTTATATGTCTTTTACGCCTTGCTGGTAGTGAAGAATACTTCACTTATACCACGGCGACCAGCATTAATTATGGTGGGAGAAAATCAGGGGAAACCCACAACCAAACACAGGTTGTTTAACGTTTTTAACGTACAACAGGAGAGGATGCCAGCATGAGCTGTGCTTCAAAAACAGTGACCGGATCGGTGAGAGCTTCCTGAATCATTTTGCTGTCGCGCAGGTCTTCAGAATTAGAAAATGGCCAAAACTGTTTAACATCCCTCATTTACACTTCATGTGTATGATCTACGATACATAAGCCAAGCATTCCGGTTTCATTAATCAACACAAATGACAGCCATCGTTTAAATTTTAAAGAGTGAAATAAATAAAGGAAATAAATTCGATACATAAAGAAGTGATAGATTTTTTTCAGCTGCATGTATGATGATAGCTCATTAAACCAGTGTTTAAATTTCTCAGTGTTTTTACTATCGCAGTGGTTTTGTTTAATGTGGCTTTCCAGGAAGAAATCCGGAGAATTTGCCGTAGCGGATAAAGAAAAGCACTGGGGATGAAAGGCGATCATAATCTACACCGGAAGCCAGGGGTTCTTTATCAGTGATAATCTTTTAATTAGATTCGAGCCGATGGCCTCGGGTTCTATCAGATGGATTAATTTCTTTGTCAGGCTATAGATGGACTGTTTTTGCAGCCTTCATTTTTATTTCCAGTCCACAACAAAAACTGGGTGTTTTACCACAGGGTAAAAATATCGACACACAACAAGGCTGTCCTCATTATACATGGTTCGATGATGTCATCTCTATGTGGTTCGTTTGTTTGCAAGGGATTTAAAATACAAAAGACTACAGCATACAGAGCAAAGCCAAAGTCATCGAGTCATCACATTTAGTAAACAATTGCTTGAAAAGAAAGCACACCAACCAACTATTGAGATTTCTTTATCCCCCAGCAGATCCGTGGTTCATCAAGGTATACCTATACCAACGACTACCACACAGAGAGCAAAACCAGAGCAACAACGACAATATCATGGTTAGTCAGTGTGGTTCTGATGAATACGGCCTCCTCATTTATCCCCGTTAATGCTTTATTCTAACTCTTCATATAACGGTTTCAAAAGTAACATCTTACACCCCCCTAGCATCATGGCTTAATCAGAATTACGTCAAAACTGCAGTGATGCGAAGGTTGAGGTCTTTCTCATCTTTATCTTGACCGCATCCTGATGGTACCTCCTTGTTAACAGCCCTGTCTCAGTGATAATTATGTGGCTACCAAATACCAGACATGGCATCTTCAGGATAAGCCGATATGGCACCCAACACAGTGACTGTATGCCAACACGAAGCGGACCGTGCTGAATAGGTTGCTGAATCAAGCAACAGAAGTCGCTGTGTTACTCGACATGGGTCTCCTTCGTGCATTTTCACCAGTTCCTGTGTGTGACGTTTTCCACCATTCCAAATATGGACTTCTCTACCTTTGTTGAGTCGACAAACCCATTATTGCAGGAGGCCTTCTTGTTTTCCGAAGGTGACATCACATTCGAATCCCCTGTTAAAACATCTGATTTGTCTTCTAAGACAACGGGCGCCTTGTCTCTTTTACTTTTATTATATTGATCGTGAATTTCTTGCATTCTACAGCATGCGAATTTTCTTCACATCCCAATTTTGTCCAACTGATCGAAAGGTAAAGTGTTCAAAATGTCTGACATCAAAATCACATGCAAAATCTCCTTCAACGTGGCGAGAAAACCAGCACATTTTCACATTTTCCGATCTTGGTGACGAGAACAGGTGGTCACAATTACTTGGCACGAGTTGTGGAACTCTTTTCATGTGTACAACATTCTATGTTTTGGAGTATATTTTGTAGCCTGGGTGATTATTGAGCATCCGTTATTATTTATCAGTGGAGCTGGTCCACTGTACTCATGTCATAATTCGAATCGCCATTAACGGGGACAAGGTAATTCATTAGAAAAATGACTCTGGGAGAATGGTAGACTCGACTCACAAAGAAACAAAGAAGGGACACATGAGCGTATAGCTAAGACTCGTGCTACCTGAAGTTACAATAGGGTCACTTTTCCCGCCTCAAGTAATGCCAGGGTAAGGTAAGTCGTCTATTGTTCACTCGTGCTTTTGCGATGACGCTTTGTGGGCACACTGCTAACGTATTGTTCATTCATTCCATTTGAGCGGTAGTGCCATTGAGCGGCGTCCCACTGTATAAAGCTCCCTTAATGACCATTGAAAACCGCGGCTACCTCACAGATACATTGGTCTGTCAAACCCCGAGATTTGTGGTACCGGACATCTCTTCTTGTTTTGCAGGTGATATAGGGATATCGGACTTCGCACTCAGACTCGGGAAAGGGAGCAACTTCTATCAACCATACACAGGCACCCGTGCACTCTTCTTCTGTGTTACATTTTGTACACGAACACGTTTTATTGTCGTGCTGAAAATGAGACTTGGTAGATTCGATTTTGAACGTCTATTTGTATTGTCTTTGTTACGTAGAATAGTATATGAGCATCCTAATGAAGTGGAACTTTATGCAGCGTGCCACCATTCTGGTCAAGGTGGGAGAAATAACAGCACTGTTTAAAGGTGGTGTGAACCAATCAAAGTAAGGCGTAACACGTGATACATTAATCTTCATCGCCATGCACAGCATACAGTTGACAATAAATTTTGACCGAAACATATTTTTCATTGCGTTCGATCATTGAAACTTCGGTCGTGGACACCGAACGTGAAATGTGAAACCGGTTATTCTTCTCTCTTACGTCATCTCAACTTTATATATTGTGTATATTGTTTTTTCGTTATCGTGCTTTTCAAAGTACGAGTGTCGACTGGGAATATGAAATGATTCGTGCTATGATAATGGTCTATAAAGTGTCACTTTTGCACTTGATGTGCTCTATAAACTGGCCAATTTCTTATCCCACAACGCAGGTCATATTGCCATTTTAATATCTCCCCTTGCTGCACTTACAGCCCATTTACATATAACTACCGGACAACTTCAAGGGTTCAGATAAACATGAAAAATGTTGACTTGCGAATCCAGTTTTCTTGCTTTCTTTCTTTGTGAGAAGTGAGAATAAATGCCTAAATATGTTTTCCGAACTGAGGGGCAAATTATGTTGAACGACCTATATGTTTGACCAAAATGATTACACTGACGTTTTGAACATGTATATAGGCAACGTCACTGGCTCCCGCGGTTCAGCCTTGGTTACCGCACGTTTAGGAAAAGGGGTTCAGTTAGAGTGCTGTAAAGAACCTTATGGCTCTATTTTGAATTCCACCTTATTTACACCTTATAACATACTGAAGCAACCAGGAACCTTTCATACATTGCAAAAAAAAATATAATTTTATAGCTCAAAGTGATGTAAACTGGAACAGTGAATTCAAATGTAAAAAGAATTTCTGCAATTCTTGATGTTATTTTACACTCTATTCCTGCAGGGTCACAAGATATGGTGCAAATGTTTATCGCACTTGTAAATTACAAATGTATTGCCCATAAGTCCAATAACCACTGTAATTCTTCACTTTGTTATAGTGAAGATGAGGATGGTGTGTGTGGGCGTGTCGCTTTTCACGTGGCAAGTGACGTCAGTTCATCCATGCTTCCCTGAATGAGTATTGTTGAACACTGACTGTGGAGGGTGCTCCTTGGAAATGTTGTTAAAGTGACAAGACCATGTGACACACGCACATGCGCACTGAATCTTTACTAAATTCATCTATCTTAACCACGTCAAAAAACGGCTTTTGACACAACGAACCCAATGTTGTAGTGGTATAGACGTCTGTCTATGGATCCAACACTGTTGTGAGTTGGGACTTCAAAATCAGCGACACGTTTCAAGGACAGAAACTCTACATACCACCTATGTGTGATCGGAGTGATAAACACATAGCTATATCATGAAACAGACTTCCTGTACTGAACCAAACACAGGTTATTTAAGCTTCTTTTGGGGGGAAATTCCATTTGTTTGTTAAACAATGAAAACAATGTAAAAGCGCGTGGCCTTGGGACAATAATGACGTTGTACAGAACTTCGAAAGCGACATGCGCAGTTGTTCATTAGACTCATGAGACTCCACGTCAAAGTTTAAGGAAAGTTCGAAATGTATGCTACTGTAACTTTGGTATGAAGCACTCATTCCGTGGTAAGATCTCTTTTTGCTGAAGTGAATGAAGTCATTTAAGTGTTTGATACCTATAGTGAAATGTAAGAACCCTATTTAGCTAGTACATAAAATTCCATAACAGATGGACATTTTATTTACTTGTATGTCCGTCTTGCTTGTATAGTTATAATCGAACTGGACGATTGTCGGTCGGTCGCAATCATATGAAGATACCATCTCAACAATTCTTCAAGTTATATGCCAGACAAGCATATATACCTGCATTCTGTTGTCATTAGAAGATGATTTATCATCTGGTTGCCGTGGTAACATGTAAATTGATCGGATGGGAATACAACTATAAATATATATCTTCATTGACAATGAAGTCTTCCACTCATGCCACTAGCAAATTTCGGGATGGGGACTATAGGGACGCTTACAGGAAAAAAAGGACAAACAGCCACTACGCGTAGCCTTCTATTTTGGAGGGAAATTAAGGTATAATCAGGTCAGGGTCTCGATGGTCCGTCAGGTGATGATTGGTTAAACTTCAAAATGAAGTCGATTAAGCAAAATTGGTTAAGTTTGTTTTTCTTCATGGGTATACCTGAACGTTCAGAAAGCACGAAGTCAGATTTGACATTTTCATTATTCTTTAGAGTTTTGAAGTAAAAAACTTTCATAAGAGAAGATGACAAACCTGCATGCCATTAGGCCTACATGCATATATTTTCGTTACTTGATGTGTTGACATCGTTTTTTCTAAACTGCTGCATTAACCTATTTCTCTATTCAGGATTAAGTAAACTGTATCTTTGATAATATTCTGGGCTTAAGCATGCGAATAGTTGATATCGGGATGGCCAATGCGACACCACTGAGGCAATTTTTTTTCCGGCCTGGCCAAATGATTCTGTTCAATGCAGTTTTAGGCCAGTCTACTTCTGTTGCAAAAGCCAACATACATTTCAGAGCACAGTATTTAAAAAAGTCCAAAAAGGTGATAAATAAGGAAGAGTTCCTGGCGCGACTGTATCCGTGATGTGAATGTCACCACATGTTTGCACCTGTTTGTGGCTGTACCCTGCTCGTGCAATTCACTACATTACATTTTCAGAAAGGTTAGAGTCCTGCTCATTGAAACGATTTTATCATTAACCAATGTAAACAACTCCATTCTGCACAGTGAAAGGAATTCACATGAGGGGGAAATTTACAACTTAAAAAATATAAAGAATTATTATAAAATGATCATGTGTGTTATTTGCTTAATAAGGCCATCTTAATGATTCATCAGCGCAAGAGAAGATGTGAAAATTGAAGCAGCAAGATATTTATCTTCTCTAAGTTGAAAAACAGAACATAGCTCGTAGAGAGTGTCCAAAAATAATGACGTCGTTAGCGAAACTTTTGATGCTGCTGGCGTCCCAGCATGTTGGTGTCATTTCAGCCTTTGGATGTCAACAGCTACCTTGTAACTTTTCGCCAAAAATTCCGTGGATCACCCACCAACATCCGATGACTCCTCCCAGACGGCCTGGCGGGGGATACTATCACCATACGTCTACTCCAGCAGCAACCATGACATGTGCCCCTCCGAAACCTACCACAACGACTTGCCCCCCACCTGCAAGCTGTCCGTCCTGCACGCCCTGCCCCGCTGTTACTTCTCCAACGTGTCCACCCTGCACCACTCCAATACCAACCATACCGAGTAAGTATTTAAGTGTTGCATACACCTTGTCATGTGGATAGGAAAAACTTGACCACCCAATTAAAATGCTGATATTTACACTAATAGTTTCTCATTGCCTATTAAGTGTTGGGAAATTAATTTGTCCGGAGTTAGCGGGTTTAGTTTCTTTATTCTTTTTTTTTCAAAGGGCAAAAAAAATTATTTACTAACACCGTTGAAATTATTTTCCCTTTCTTAGTAGTGATCCAATCAGATACATCGTTCCTTTGAATGCAGATTTTTATAAATACTTTTAAGTAGGGACAAAGTTATATATGGTAGAATGTGTATAATTAAGGAAATATTCAGCAGTGACTTGTAGCTACAAACGCATCTTAAAAAAATATTTGTGATTGTAACTTTTCGCCAAAAATTCCAAGCGAAATTGTGCTAACTCGGGGTAGATTAATTTCCCCTCCACTGAGAGAACCAATGGACATTCTGCACTGCAAGTAACGACATTGTTAATTGGATCACTTCTAACACGGGGGAAATAAAAATAAAAAGAATTGAAAAACTATGTCCTTCCCGCAGTTCAATAATTTCGCGGTTCCGTGGGAACCTGATAAACTTTCGAAAGTTTTAGAGTCAAGGTCGGTCGAGATTTTTTTCATTTCTTTTATGACAAATAAAAAAGACTCCGATGTTATTATCAGCACGTGCTTCGATCATATCGGAATTCATCAGTAGACAGTGGTTAGATCTTCAGCCTCGAAGTAGTTGGATGTGGAGTCAATCTGGATTTGGGTCATACCGAAAACTTTAAAGAAAAATGGTACTCGTTGCTGCTTGTAAGTCATGTTAACCGTATCTGTCATGACGACTCACACCGTTGAGATACATTGCCATGTTAGTTACGTTGGACGCAGCGTTACATTCTCTTCGTAAAACGGTCCCCAGTTGCACAGTTTTATCACGGCCTTAATACTCATCACAAGATTTCCTGTGATTTGTCATGGAAAATGCCAACACGCATCTGAATGTGTGAACCAGGAAACCAACTATATACTATTGTGCAAATTTACTAGATTTTAACAGTTTTAAACTTCTTTTTCAGCGTGTATTGAAGCAGGAGGAATATGCGCTGGGTTTTGTCCTTTGGGCAATTTCACCCGGGAAGTTGAACTCTCATGTCCGGTACGACTCGCAAGATGTTGCGTGCGACAGTAAAAAAATATGTTCTATTTAATAATTCTTATAATTACATCTTGTCTATAACAGCATTGCAGTTTTGACTTTCAGTAAAGCCTTTTCCACCTGATATATCGCTGTATTAAAGTGCATTTGTATGCCCCTGTTTGAAACAGATAATTCCTAAAATATACGGCGATAGGTGTGGACTGAATTTGGTTTTATGTTTTTATTCCTTGACAAGGAGATGAATTCATTTACCTCCTTTGCCAACAGTTGTATGTTACTGGGTGGGTGGGTGGAGGTGGAGTTTCTCCACACTGGTCTTTGCAGGGCATATCCAGCAGATACCTTGGGGCATCAGATAAGTCCCTGGATTATAATTGGCCCAAAAAGTAGTTGTTTTTAAGGTAGGTTTAGGGCAAGACAAACAAACGTGAATGCAAAAAGCCAAATGTACTGAAGCATTGTATCTTTTGTCACAACGGCAGGCGCCCTTCGAAACACCGCGGTGCCTCTCAGGCCACTGCAATCGGGCGATCAAACCCACTTCCTACATTTGGTAGGAGGGGGGAGGCTGACGTTAGCATGATTCTGCTGAGCAAATTGAACATCTTTCATTTTATTTATCTATTAGAGGGTGGTTTTACTCCATAGGCAGGCATATTTCATTGATACGACGGCGGCCAGGATTATGGTGGGAGAAAATCGTTCAAACACGAAATCCAAACTATTGATAGTTAAAGACCTTCCAAGATAAGAACTGACCCCAGGAAACCACAACATTTATCAGTAAAAGTTACGCTTTATAGTTAACATTTTATACATGTGTAAAGACTAACCTGTGGAAGACGTTTAACAGTAGTCAGGTCCCGCGACGTCGGGATATCCGGGATGAAAATCCCGGGCCATACCAAAGACTTCAAAAATTGTTCTTCTTGTCTCCCTTGGCGAACACTGTTGAGAGGTTACAGCAAGCAAACATTCGCCCTGGTGTCAGTATAATGTGAATAAGGAGTCATATCATGGTGTCTTCCTGTGGGGGTAGCACTTTGGCTACTTTTCCCTTTTGTCTCTCCATCTGTTAATCTGTCGCCATTTCTGGGCAAAGCGATTCGTCTGAAGCAATGAAATTAAGAGAGTTTGGCAAAGAATGTCATGATAACTCATGAAAACTCTTGGCTATTTTAAATATGTATGTTTGCATATTAAAGAGCATATGGTTTTAATTTATTATAAGGTTGTTCTTAATTTATGAAAAAAGGGCTGAAGTTTTTATCCAGAGAAAAGTTGACATGACCTAGGCATAAAGAACCGTGGTATGTTGACTCACAATTAACTATAGTTTTCCCATGTGAATTGGATAAACAAAAGAAGGCATAAGACTTATTTTCCCTTTTAAAAGAGACGGAAGGTCAGAAATTTGCATTCGTTTTTAAGTCTGAAGTCGATCGGATGGACGGTGATGGAGAAAACTGAAGCCCAGACACAAACTGATTGCATCTTGTACGAGCATCTGTTCATCATTTGTCAGACATTATTCATATACTCAGCGATTATAATCATCAAGACCCCCACAACAAGTCCTGTCATCAGCTAGAGCCCAGTTTCTTTTACAAGGTCTGTAAGCCTTTGAAGTACACGATGCGATTCTTTTCAGTGTACAAGGAACAAAACTACACACAATCTTTAGAGGTCAACCCATTCAGACGATAACATTTCTATACAACAACTTGACTGTAGAAGATGGCCATAAAATAGCCTTGTTGTTTATACAGAGTTTTCTTAGGCTATTTTAAGCATTCAGAACTTTACAGGTCAGCTTAGAAAAAAGCTTAGTACACTCTCCAAATAACATGTTCTCACCAACAAACAAGCAGAAAAATCAAAAGCAGCTTAAACACTTTGACACAGTACCATGTAACCGTTTCTGACCGTGTCCAGCATTCAGTATTAGTATGAGTGGATGCAACCAGCCTGGAATTTGATGCGTTATATGTCTTTCACGCCTTGCTGGTAGTGAAGAATACTTCACTTATACCACGGCGACCAGCATTAATTATGGTGGGAGAAAATCAGGGGAAACCCACAACGAAACACAGGTTGTTTAACGTTTTTAACGTACGACAGGAGAGAAAGCCAACATGAGCTGTGCTTCAAAAACAGTGACCGGATCGGTGAGAGCTTCCTGAATCATCTTGCTGTCGCGCAGGTCTTCAGAATTAGAAAATGGCCAAAACTGTTTAACATCCCTCATTTACACTCCATGTGTGTGATCTACGATACGTAAGCAAAGCATTCCGGTTTCATTAATCAACACAAATGACAGCCATCGTTTAAATTTTTAAGAGTGAAATAAAGAAAAGAAATAAATTCGATACATAAAGAAGTGATAGAAATTGTCAGCTACATGTATGATGATAGCTCATTAAACCAGTGTTTAAATTTAGCAGTGTTTTTACTATCGCAGTGGTTTTGTTTAACGTGGCTTTCCAGGAAGAAATCCGGAGAATTTGCCGTAGCGGATAAAGAAAAGCACTGGGGATGAAAGGCGATCATAATCTGCACTGGAAGCCAGGGGTTCTTTATCAGTGATAATCTTTTAATTAGAATCGAGCCGATGGCCTCGGGTTCTATCAGATGGATTAATTTCTTTGTCAGGCTATAGACCCACTGTTTTTGCAGCCTTCATTTTTATTTCCAGTCCACAACAAAAACTGGGTGTTTTACCACAGGGAATTTCTTGGATATCTAAGTACATTTGTGTTTATGCGTCTAAGTAAGTATCGACACACAACAAGGATGTCCTCATTATACATGGTTCGATGATGTCATCTCTATGTGGTTCGTTTGTTTGCAAGGGATTTAAAATACAAAAGACTACAGCATACAGAGCAAAGCCAAAGTTATCGAGTCATCACATTTAGTAAACAATTGCTTGAAAAGAAAGCACACCAACAAACTCTTGGGATTTCTTTATCCCCCAGCAGATCCGTGGTTCATCAAGGTATACCTATACCAACGACTACCACACAGAGAGCAAAACCAGAGCAACAACGACAATATCATGGTTAGTCGGTGTGGTTCTGATGAATACGGCCTCCTCATTTATCCCCGTTAATGCTTTATTCTAACTCTTCATAGAACTGTTTCAAAAGTAACATCTTACACCCCCCTAGCATCATGGCTTAATCAGAATTACGTCAAAACTGCAGTGATGTGAAGGTTGAGGTCTTTCTCATCTTTATCTTGACCGCATCCTGATGGTACCTCCTTGTTAACAGCCCTGTCTCAGTGATAATTATGTGGCTACCAAATACCAGACATGGCATCTTCAGGATAAGCGGATATGGCACCCAACACAGTGACTGTATGCCAACACGAACCGGGCCGTGCTGAATAGGTTGCTGAATCAAGCAACAGAAGTCGCTGTGTTACTCGACATGGGTCTCCTTCGTGCATTTTCACCAGTTCCTGTGTGTGACTTTTTCCACCATTCCAAATATGGATTTCTCTACCTTTGTTGAGTCGACAAACCCATTATTACAATAGGCCTTCTTGTTTTCCGAAGGTGACATCACATTCGAATCCCCTGCTAAAACATCTGATTTGTCTTCTAAGACAACGGGCGCCTTGTCTCTTTTACTTCTATCATATTGATCGTGAATTTCTTGCATTCTACAGCATGCGAATTTTCTTCACATCCAAATTTTGTCCAACTGATCGAAAGGTAAAGTGTTCAAAATGTCTGACATCAAAATCACATGAAAAATCTCCTTGAAAGTGGCGAGAAAAACAGGACATTTTCACATTTTCCGATCTTGGTGACGAGAACAGGTGGTCACAATTACTTGGCACGAGCGGAGGAAATCTTTTCATGTGTACAACATTCCATGTTTTCTAGGATTTTTTGTAGCCTGGGTGATTATTGAGCATCCGTTATTATTTATCAGTCGAGCTGGTCCACTGTACTCATGTCATAATTCGAATCGCCATTAACGGGGAAAAGGTAATTCATTAGAAAAATGACTCTGGGAGAATGGTAGACTCGACTCACAAAGAAACAAATAAGGGACACATGAGCGTATAGCTAAGACTCGTGCTACCTGAAGCTACAATAGGGACACTTTTCCCGCCTCAAGTAATGCCAGGGTAAGGTAAGTCGTCTATTGTTCACTCGTGCTCTTGCGATGACGCTTTGAGGGCACACTGCTAACGTTTTGCTCATTCATTCCATTTGAGCGGTAGCGCCATTGAGCGGGAAAGGGCGTCCCACTATATAAAGCTCCCTTAATGACCATGGAAAACCTCGGGTACCTCATAGATACATTGGTCCGTCATACCCCGAGATTTGTCGTACCGGACATCTCTTCTTGTTTTGCAGGTGATATAGGGATATCGGACTTCGCACTCAGACTCGGGAAAGGGATGCAACTTCTATCAACCATACACAGGCACCCGTGCACTCTTCTTCTGTGTTACATTTTGTACACGAACACGTTTTATTGTTGTGTTGAAAATGAGACTTGGTAGATTCGATTTTGAACGTCTATTTGTATTGTCATAGTATATGAGCATCCTAATGAAGTGGAACTTTGTGCAGCGTGCCACCATTCTGGTCAAGGTGGGAGAAATAACAGCACTTTTTAAAGGTGGTGTTGAACCAGTCAAAGTAAGGCGTAACACGTGATACATTAATCTTCATCGCCATGTACAGCATACAGTTGACAATAAATTTTGACCGAAACATATTTTTCATTGCGTTCGATCATTGAAACTTCGATCGTGGACACCAAACGTTAAATTTGAAACCGGTTATTCTTCTCTCTTACGTCATGTCAGCGATATTTATTATGTATATTGTTTTTTCGTTACCTTGCTTTTCAAAGTACGAGTGTCGACTGGGAATATGAAATGATTCGTGCTTTGGTAATGGCCTATAAAGTGTCACTTTTGCAGTTGATGTGCCCTATAAACTGGTCAATTTCTTATCCCACTGAGCAGGTCATATTGCCATTTTAATATCTCCCCTTGCTAAACTTACAGCCCATTTACATATAACTACCGGACAACTTCAAGGGTTCAGATAAACATGAAAAATGTTGACTCGCGAATCCAGTTTTTTTTTGCTTTCTTTCTTTGTGAGAAGTGAGAACAAATGCCTAAATATGTTTTCCCAACTGCCTGGCAAATTATGTTGAACGACCTATATGTTTGACCAAAATGATTACGCTGACGTTTTGAACATGTATGTAGGCAACGTCACTGGCTCCCGCGGTTCAGCCTTGGTTACCGCACGTTTAGGAAAAGGTTCTCAGTTAGAGTGCTATAAAGAACCTTATGGTTCTATTTTGAACACAAGGATACTGTCATTTTTAAACTTCCTTTTTTCTCAATGCGGAGGTTCAGTGGTCGAGGATGGGGTTCTACTGTCGAACCCTCACTCTTCAAACAAGTCAGACAAATTTAGGATTGTGGACACAAAGCAAGGAAAGTAATACTTTCAACACTTAAATTCCAAAACAATTATGAAGATGATTTCATATGCAATTAATATTTGAAGTAGAAAGGTAACACCATCACGTAATCTCGTGTATCTGGTTGCCAGCTCTGTGGAAAAGGCAGCGGTCGTGAATTCCACCTTATTTACACCTTATAACATACTGAAGCAACCAGGAACCTTTCATACACTGGAAAAAACACTGTAATTTTATAACTCAAAGTGATGTAAACTGGAACAGTGAATTCAAATGTAAAAAGAATTTCTGCAATTCTTGATGTTATTTTACACTCTATTCCTGCAGGGTCACAAGAAATGGTGCAAATGTTCACTCTATTCCTGTAGGGTCACAAGAAATGGTGCAAATGTTCATCGCACTTGTAAATTACAAATGTATTGCCCATAAGTCCAATAACCAGTGTAATTCTTCGCTTTGTTATAGTGAAGATGAGGATGGTGTGTGGGCGCGTCGCTTTTCACGTGGTAAGTGACGTCAGTTCATCCATGCTTCCCTGAATGAGTATTGTTGAACACTGACTGTGGAGGGTGCTCCTTGGAAATGTTGTTAAAGTGACAAGACCATGTGACACACGCACATGCGCACTGAATCTTTACTAAATTCATCTATCTTAACCACGTCAAAAAACGGCTTTTGACACAACGAACACAATGTTGTAGTGGTATAGACGTCTGTCTATGGATCCAACACTGTTGTGAGTTGGGACTTCAAAATCAGCGACACGTTTCAAGGACAGAAACTCTACATACCACCTATGTGTGATCGGAGTGATAAACACATAGCTATATCATGAAACAGACTTCCTGTACTGAACCAAACACAGGTTATTTAAGCTTCTTTTGGGGGGAAATTCCATTTGTTTGTTAAACAATGAAAACAATGTAAAAGTGCGTGGCCTTGGGACAATAATGACGTTGTATAGAATTTCGAAAGCGACATGCGCAGTTGTTCATTAGACTCATGAGACTCCACGTCAAAGATTGAGGAAAGTTCGAAATGTATGCTACTGTAAATTTGGTGTGAGCACTCATTCCGTGGTAAGATCTCTTTTTGCTGAAGTGAATGAAGTCATTTAAGTGTTTGATATCTATAGTGAAATGTAAGAACCCTATTTAGCTAGTACATAAAATTCGATAACAGATGGACATTTTATTTACTTGTATGTCCGTCTTGCTTGTATAGTTATAATCGATTGTCGGTCGGTCGCAATCATATGAAGATACCATCTGAACAATTCTTCACGTTATATGCCAGACAAGAAGATATACCTGCATTCTGGTGTCATGTTGCCGTGGCAACATGTAAATTGATCGGATGGGAATACAACTATAAATATATATCTTCATTGACAATGAAGTCTTCCACTCATGCCACAAGCAAATTTCGGGATGGGGACTATAGGGACGCTTACAGGAAAAAATGGACAAACAGCCACTACGCGTAGCCTTGTATTTTGGAGGGAAATTAAGGTATAACCAGGTCGGGGTCTCGATGGTCCGTCAGGTGATGATTGGTTAAACTTCAAAATGAAGTTGATTAAGCAAAATTGGTTAAGGTTGTTTTTCTTCATGCGTATACCTGAATGTTCAGAAAGCACGAAGTCAGATTTGACATTTTCATTATTCTTTAGAGTTTTGAAGTAAAAAACTTTCATAAGAGAAGATGACAAAGCTGCATGCCATTAGGCCTACATGCATATATTTTCGTTACTTGATGTGTTGACATCGTTTTTTCTAAACTGCTGCATTAACCTATTTCTCTATTCAGGATTAAGTAAACTGTATCTTTGATAATTTTCTGGGCTTAAGCATGCGAATAGTTAATATCGGGATGGCCAATGTGACACCACTGAGGCAATTTATTTTCCGGCCTGGCCAAATGATTCTGTTCAATGCAGTTTTAGGCCAGTCTACTTCTGTTGCAAAAGCCAACATACATTTCAGAGTACAGTATTTAAAAATGTCCAATAAGGTGATAAATAAGGAAGAGTTCCTGGCGCGACTGTATCCGTGATGTGAATGTCACCACATGGTTGCACCTGTTTGTGGCTGTACCCTGCTCGTGCAATTCACTACATTACATTTTCAGAAAGGTTAGAGTCCTGCTCATTCAAACGATTTTATCATTACCCATTGTAAACAACTCCATTCTGCACAGTGAAAGGAATTCACATGAGAGGGAAATTTACAATTTAAAAAATATGAGGAATTATTATAAAATGATCATGTGTGTTTTTTGCTTATTAAGGCCATCTTAATGATTCATCAGCGCAAGAGAAGATGTGAAAATTGAAGCAGCAAGATATTAATCTTCTCTAAGTTGAAAAACAGAACATAGCTCGTAGAGAGTGTCCAAAAATAATGACGTCGTTAGCGAAACTTTTGATGCTGTTGGCGTCCCAGCATGTTGGTGTCATTTCAGCCTTTGGATGTCAACAGCTACCTTGTAACTTTTCGCCAAAAATTCCGTGGATCACCCACCAACATCCGATGACTCCTCCCAGACGGCCTGGCGGGGGATACTATCACCATACGCCTACTCCAGCACCAACCACGACATGTGCCCCTCCGAAACCTACCACAACGACTTGCCCACCGCCGGCAAGCTGTCCGTCCTGCACGCCCTGCCCCGCCGTTACTTCTCCAACGTGTCCACCCTGCACCACTCCAATACCAACCCCACCGAGTAAGTATTTAAGTGTTGCATACACCTTGTCATGTTGTATGGATAGGAAAAACTTGACCACCCAATTAAAATGCTGATATTTACAATAATAGTTTCTCATTGCCTATTAAGTGTTGGGAAATTAATTTGTCCGGAGTTAGCGGGTTTAGTTTCTTTATTCTTTTTTTTTCGAAGGGCCAAAGAAAAAATTATTTACTAACACGGTTGAAATTATTTTCCCCTTGTTAGTAGTGACCCAATCAGATACATCGTTCCTTTGAATGCCCATTTGTATAAATTGTTTCAAGTAGGGATAAAGCTATATATGGTAGAATGTGTATAATTAAGAAAATATTCATCAGCTACTTACGGCGACAAACGTATCTTAAAAAAATTTTGTGATTGGCTGACTGACACGAGCGAAATTGTACTAACTCGGGGTATATTAATTTCCCCCGAAACCAATGGACATTCTGTACTGCAAGTAACGACATTGTTAATTGGATCACTTCTAACACGGGGGAAATAATGATAAAAAGAATTGAAAAACCATGTCCCTTCCACAGTTCCACAATTTCGCGGTTCCGTGGGAACCTGAAAACTTCCGAAATTTTCAGAGTCAAGGTCGGTTGAGATTTTTTTTGATTTCCTTTATGACAAAAAAAAAAGAATCCGATGTTATTATCTGCACGTGCTTTGATGATATCGGAATTCTTCAACGGACATTGGTTAGATCGTAAGCCTCGAGGTGGGGGGATGTGAGATCAATCTGGGTTTTGGTCATACCGAAAACTTTAAAGAAAAATGGTACTTGTTGCTGTTTGTTAGTCATGTCAAACGTATCTGTCATGACGACTCATACCGTTGAGATACATCGCCATATTAGTTACGTTGGACGCAGCGTTACATTCTCTTCGTAAAAGGGATGCACAGTTTTGTTACTCACTTCATAATCATCACAAGATTTTGTGTAATTTATCATGGAAAATGCCAACACACGTCTGAATGTGTTAAACAGGGAACCAACTATATACTATTGTGCAGTTTTACTAAATTTTAACAGTTTCTCAACTTTTTTACAGCGTGTATTGAAGCAGGAGGAATATGCGTGGCGTCTTGTCCTTTGGGCAATTTCACCCGGGAAGTTGAACTCTCATGTGCGATACGACTCGTAAAATGTTGCTTGCGACAGTAAAAAAAATATGTTCTATTTAATAATTCTTATAATTACATCTTGTCTATAACAGCATTGCAGTTTTGATTTTCAGTAAAGCCTTTTCCACCTGATATATCGCTGTATTAAAGTGCATTTGTATGCCCCTGTTTGAAACAGATAATTCCTAAAATATACGACCATAGGTGTGGACTGAATTTGGTTTTATGTTTTTATTCCTTGACAAGAAGATGAATTCATTTACTTCCTTTGCCATCAGTTGTATGTTACAGGGTGGGTGGGTGGAGGTGGAGTTTCTCCACACTGGTCTTTGCAGGGAATGTCCAGCAGATACCTTGGGGCATCAGATAAGTCCCTGGATTATAATTGCCAAAAAAAGTAGTTGTTTTTAAGGTAGGTTTAGGGCAAGACAAACAAACGTGAATGCAAAAAGCCAAATGCACTGAAGCATTGTATCTTTTGTCACAACGGCAGGCGCCCTTCGAAACACCGCGGTGCCTCTCAGGCCACTGGAATCGGGCGATCAAACCCACTTCCTACATTTGGTAGGAGGGGGGAGGCTGACGTTAGCATGATTCATGTATCTGCTGAGCAAATTGAGCATCTTTCATTTTATTTATTTATTAGAGTGTGGTTTTACGCCATACGCAAGCGTATTTCATTCATACGACGGCGGCCAGGATTATGGTGGGAGAAATTCCTTTAAATCCAAACTATTGATAGTTAAAGACCTTTCAAGAACTGACCCCAGGAAACCACAACATTTATCAGTAAAAGTTACGCTTTATAGTTAACATTTTATACATGTGTAAAGACTAACCTGTGGAAGACGTTTAACAGTAGTCAGGTCCCGCGACGTCGGGATATCCGGGATCAAAACCCTGGGCCATACCAAAGACTTCAAGTATTGTTCTTGTTGTCTCTCTTTCCGCCAAGCCTTAAGAGGTTACAGCAAGGAAACATTCGCCCTGGTGTCAGTATAATGTGAATAAGGAGTCATGTCTGGTGTCTTCCTGTGGCGGTAGCACTTTGGCGGCATGAAATCCTGTCACAAGAAGCATATATATATACTAAGGACTCCTCTTTGTCTGAAAACTTGTCAAGTACGATGTGAGACGTAATGCATCCTCAGTGCCAAATGACTAAACAGACCCCTTCTGTCTGTACATCTGGTAATCTGTCGCCATTTCTTGGCACAGCGATTCGTCTGAACCAATGAAATTAAGGGAGTTTGGCAGAAAATGTCGTGATAATTCATGTATGTGTCTGTGGGCTATTTTAAATATGTCTGTACACAAGTTTGCATATTAAAGAGTATATGGTTTTAATTTAATATAAGGTTGTTTGTAATTTATAATAAGGGGGTTGAAAATAAAAAAATAAAATGAGTGGGAAGTTTTCAGCCAGAGAAAATTTGACATGAGCTAAGCATAAAGAACCGTGGTATGTTGTATCACAATCAACTATAGTTTTCCCATGCGAACTGGATAAACACCCGAAGGCATAACACTTATTTTCCCTTTTAAAACAGACGTAAGGTCAGAAATTTACATTCGTTTTTAAACAAAGCGTGCTTGTGTAGTTAGTCATTGCGATGCTGAGAATGTACTGTATACGCGTATTTCTAGATTCATAACTTCACATAAATTAAGCTCCAGCGAGGTAAGCATTGAGAAGGGTATGGAATAGTGTTCTTCATATGTTACAAACTCTTTTTTCCAGGAAGTGTGAGATGAAGAAATAGTGTACACCATAGAACCTCAAATAACCATATACTACAACAACAACATTACCTGAGCAACGCTATGATATACATGCCCCTTTTCTTCACTCTCAATTTGTATGGTATCTCTTCTATGTACAGATGTAGTTCAAAAAAGATTTTTCCACTTTTGACTTGGAATATTCCACATCAGCATTCCAGAGTAAAAAATGGTGCCAAGCGAGATTTGCACATAAAATTGTTAAATATGTCTTCATTTAGCTGTGTATTTCACTTTGGTTTTTACCATGATCCGACGGTACTTTTCTTAAGATAAACTTTAATAGTTGAAGTAACAGCCAATTTCTCCATTGTGTTTCTGTCAAACTGGATATAAAAAATTGATCAGGGGTAAGGACCTCTGCAGTTCAACTGCTATTTTCAAAAACTGTCAATGAAGTCAGTCGTGGGTCAGGAATACAGTAATATAGTATTACAGTGAGAAGACTGTTGTAATCCTATGGAAAATGGGAAATTGGGGTTCCATCGCTCGCTTTGTCCAAAATAATTCATTAATTTACGTTGAGTGTTCGTCAACAAAACAAGTTATCAATGTTGATAAGAATATTACAATGAACAATGCACAGGTCACGTTACAGAATACATAATACAAATAAACGGAAATAGATAAATAGGTTTTGTTCCATTGTATATTCAGAGAATATTTAGAAATGGGAGATCTTTACAGGCGGTACAGAGAGGTCCAAACAGCAAAAAACCATACTGTTTTAACACTGATGTCTTTGTGTATTATCTCAGTGTTTTATGAGAACAGATGTAGCGAACCATGTAACTCACTAGAGGGAAGAACGACAAGAATGTGTAACTTTGAACTGCTGTCTTCAAGACGGGAAAGAGTTTTAAAAGTTTCCCACTGTATCAACAATATCAACAACCAAAGGAAGGCCTGTTCATATGGTACAAGCGTCGTGATGATTTTCATTCTTCATAGAAAAGATGAGCGTAGAAAGAGAGATGGAAAAGACATTGTTCCGATGAGTAAGTCTCTATTATTCAGGGTATGCTTGGAAAGCAATTTTTGTATAACAGCTTTATTATAACGATCTTTACCCTGGCATGACATAGTCCGTTGATGTAGGCTATTGATAATACATACGGTGCCCAAATAACCTTGACATATGAATTAAATCAGGTTCAGGATAAACTGTTCTTCAGACACAACCATGACACTTTAATATATCAGGTCTCTCCCTTACTTCAGATTTCTTCGCGCGCACTATGGTACCTAGTCATAATAGTAAGTAACAATATAGCTGCAATGTTGTGTCACGCTTACAGTGTTAGAGGTTTCAGGACACCCCCTGCAGCTTTCTTTGGGGCGGTATTTGTTTAGTTGTTGTTGCTGTTGTCTCATGAAAAGGTTAATTCCATGACAACGGGAACTCTTTAGGTGTTCAAGTTGTATTCTTATGCATTGTCTAATATTTATTTATTTATCTGACTGGTGTTTAACGCTGAAACTTTCACTTATAGGACGGGGCCAGCATTATGGTGGGAAACTGGGCAGAGCCCGGTGCAAACCCACAGCCATGCGCAGGTTGCCATGTCTAGCAGAACACAGATACGATAGCCTTACAGTCCTTGTTGGTACACATAGGTGACCGTTTAGAAAACTGCATATAAAGGTCACTACAAGTGTATTATTACAAGAGATCTAAGAACTCAGGCCACTTAGACAAGTGTGACACCTATCTCCTCACTGCGCATCCGACCGTAGAGACCGACAGAGATAGCATGTCCACCCACTTTGCCAACAACAACTCAAGGTTCATTCAGTAACTGAATATTTTAATGACATATGTTTTTAAAAGGCTATTCACGGATTAAGAGTAAATTCAAAGTTATGCTGAAAAAAAGGAATACTTTGCTTTTGAACACGGTATTGATGACGATCACAACGTACGTGATGAGAAATCTAACTGTGTAAATTATTGTATGTGACAATAAAATGCACATTTATTTATTTGATTCGTGTTTTACACCGTACTGAAGAATATTTCACATATACGACGGCAACCGAAATGATGGCAGGAGGAAACCGAGCAGAGCCCGGCTCAAACCCACGTAAGGTGCGTAATGGGAAACCTAAATGTTCACAATATTATACAGCATTCTGAGTATTGCTAGAGCAGCTACGTCTGGACTGTAACTAGCATTACTACATCTTCCTATTGGAATACTGGAACAATATGAGAGCCTTGTGAATTATGTACACCTCCATGATGGTCCTTCTACCCCGCACCTGTTTATTCCACTGCGACAAGTGCAGCACGGGTTTCCTTTTTGTTGTATTTGTATCTAAGTTGCTAGGTTATGTAAGACTAAACCCAAACAGCATTAGCTCTAAAAAGTCAAGATCAAAGGCATTAAATAAGAACAATGGGGCTTCGATGTAGGATATTAAACTACATTTTAATAAGATAGACGGCGATATTCACTTATTAACGAGAATTATAAAGCAAAATGAACGATAATTAAATGCCGACTTAAAGCTGAGAACGTTTGGAATTAGATAGAGATAATTAAAACGAACCAGAATTAAACATGAATTTTCAGAATTCTGACCTTTAATATATTGTTTCAAGGAACACAGTCGATCAATGCCAAGGTGTTTGACAATAAAATAAGCAAAGTCCTAATTCTGTTTTTATATCCAATGACATAAAGTTCAGAAAGTGTTTTGAATGAAAAAACAATTGATTTGAGGAATCCGTAGCAAAATGTTGAACTTACATCTGTGACGTAGACTTTGATAAGATGAAATAAGATGATCCTGCTGTGTTTTAATTTACATAAGTTTGATAACAATAAGTACTTTGCCTTAGAGAGCATTTTCGTCATGTCTAGTCATAGACATACGCACCACTTGTTCTTATCAAGAGTATGTAGATATGTATCTGGGCGACATAGTACTGCTAACCTGATCCTTTTCAAAGCATCTAAGGAGACTTAGATAGCACAAATGTTAAACCAGAGTGGATAAAATGATGTACAGATACGATGCGTTTCTTGGGGAAAAGGTAATTTATACCTCTGTGCAGTTTTAATAAATTTTAAGACCTTCGGTATCATTTTTTTAGCGTGCATCTAGGCACAGCGAGTTGTCCGTTGGCCGATTTCACCAATGAAGTCCATCTCTTCTGTTCCTTCCAAGGCTTAAGATGTTGTGTGCGACAAGTTCGCTCAAGGTAAAAGTTTCCCCGTGCACCATTATAGTCTATCACAGAGCATTTTTTCAATAACGGTGGTGCAGTTTTGATTTTCAGTGGAGCATTTACCACATGTTATCTTGGTCCACTGCAGTGCATCTGTACGCTGCTGATTACAGTGTAAATAAATCGTATATTATACTCATATACATGTGGACTGATTTTACTTTAGCAAAAGGGTTTTGCGTTTTATTTCTTGACAACAAAATGAGTTTGAGGAGCTTTGCTGCCATTGCCAAGTTTCTCGTCTCTCTGGTGTTTATTTGTGAGGTCACGCAAATGTGCCTCAAACAAGGGCAATTATATTCGGTTTCTCATTTATTGAGGGAGTTTAGAACATTTCAACTCATCCGTAATAATTATGTCCACTGGGTGCAAGGTGACGCGAGGGTTAAAAAAGGAACAGTCACAAAGATCCAATTTTCAGGAACAACACAAGGGTGACGTCAGTAGAGAGTTGATTTTCCGCTGAGGGGCTCCAAGGAAAACGTTTCTCCGCTCTCCAGCGGTACTCGTGTTTAACCAATGAACAATCACAGTGACCGAACTGAAAAATGATTTTACTTGCATCGCCGGAAATTGTGACTTACAGGCGCTTTTTTCCAGGCAGTCAGGGTTCCATGAGGTTATATATGGACTGGGGCGTTGGATAAGTTCCTGAACTTAGTAGTTGATGGATTTAGTAACTGATTTGTAGGGGGCAAAACAGACGCATTGTTTACCTCAAAAAGAAAACAATGACAACAAAGAACAACAACAACAACAACAAAAACCCAACAAACACAAAAAAACCAACAAACATTGGCATTGAAACATTATATTTTGTCAAAGCGGTAGCCAACCTTGCTATGGTTTGAGGACAGTTTCCAACGGTCAGTACATCTCCACCAATGGCTTGTATTCGAATCTAATCCACTTGAGCTATGTCATACATGAACCTGACCAGTTGCAAAGGTTTGCGGGATATTTTCACTTCTACGGTTGCGACATGTTGTATGGGTATAGGAAACAAGAGTGCCCGACGGAAATCGCAGGGTTTTGGCACGTCACTAACGATGTTTCCTGCCAGTGACTTAATGACAAGTTGTCCTCATTGAACGTTATATAGTTCGCAAACGATCACGCATAGGTGCTATGAACAGTTAATGCACAAATTCCCTGCCTAAGAGCGGAACTGAACGTGTAGGTTGAACGGTATATCATAGCTTCTTAACTCTTCTTTGGATAACTGACCTTACACAAATGCTCATTTTTTGTGTGGAATTAGGAAAACGCTGGTGTATGGGCAACTAAACAGTAGAATCTAAAGCATAGAATCGGAAATACCAATTAATGAGAAAAAGATATTGAAAGATATTATCTTCAAAAACACATATTCATGCTTCATTTTATTTAGCTATACATTAAAAGAAGTAGTTTCTTGTATATGTGAGCAGTGGCTTATCGAAGAATTTCAACTCTTGCAATTACAACCGCAACAGTTCGTGTAATATTTAACTAGAATATAGAAATTTAAATTCACAACAACGACAAAGCTACTGGAATCCTATAAACAATGGAAATTGGGCTGGGGGTGGGTGGGGGTGGGTTCAAGCCTTACTCTAAGACGCTTCCGCTTCGGAGAACACTTGGTAAAACAATAGAATCTATGGAAGTAGCGAAGGCGACCCTTTCCTGAACCCGTGACTGAGCAACAAAACACGTTAGTAACTATGCATAGAATTTATAAGCTAACCATGTACATGTGACATTCCAGAATAAGCGTACAGAAAAGAAATAGATTAATAGCTTATGGTCCGTTATATATATATTCAGATAATAAAAGTGGAAAAGCCTGACATACAGGGCTCTTTAAGAAATAACACGCGGCTCGAGAACTTGAGAACGCGACATTAGCGCTAATCTCTCGCGGTTTTGCCAAATCTCGCATTCTCGGGTTCTTGACCCGTGTGTTTTTTCAAAGGCGCGGCTCGAGTGGCTGCATTTGTTTTCCAAACAGAAGTGTTAAATAAATGTTTTATGAGCACACTTACACAGAAACATGTCACACAATGAAGGAAAATAAATACTCCAAAACATGTACCCATGCATCGCTTTGTTCAAGGCGGGAAGGAGTTTCACGAGCTTCACATTGCATAATACAGAAATATCAACAAGACGAAAAGGAAGATTTGTGTACGTGACGCAAGTAACAAGGTGTTTTTTCTTCATGGAAAAGATGGACGTAGACAGGGAGATTGAAAAGAAAATGTTCTGATAAGTGGCCGAAATCTCTATTATTCAGGGTATGTTTGGTCAACAATGTTTGTATGACAGCTTTATAGTAACCATGTGTGGCCTGGAATGACGTCGTCTATATGGGTAGCTTACTGATAATATCATCGTTACCCAAATACGTGTGTCCATGACATTTGAAGTGAATCAGGTCTAGGATAAAAGTTTGGTTTTTCACACACAGGTATGACATGTTAATATATCAGATCTCTTCTTTACTTCAGATTTCTTCGTGCGCACTATGGTTCCTATTCATATTAAGTAACAATAGAACAGTAATGATGTGTTACGCGCACAATGTCAGGGGTTTCAGGACACCACCTTACAGCGTTCTTTGGTGTAGCATTTTTTGTTTTGTTCTTGTTGTCCTCTGAAAAGGTTAATTTCCTGACAAGAGACACTCTTCAGATGTACAAATCGTATTGTTATGTAATGTCTAATAGAACAAATATACGATAAGTCTTTGTTGGCACACATAGGTGACTGTTTAGGTGACTATAAAAAGGTCACTAGAAGTGGATATTTACAGGAGATCTAAGGACTCGGGCCACTCTGAGAACTCATCTTCAACAAACATTCCTGCCAACATTCTGCCTGCAACTGCTTCTTGAGCCAGACCATGAAGACGTTTTCTTGTTTAACTGTTATTGCCTTGTGTGTCATATCGGGCGACGCCACACCCGACGGTATACAGATTCCAACGAAGATTCACCTGGACTTGTTTCATCACAGGGCACACGCCCCACGGGACCAACACAGATGCCCACCCCCAGTTCCTTCAACATGTCCACCCACTGTGTCAAGCACTCCCCAGCTTTGTCCCAGTAAGTGAATGGTTTCATTATTACAATTATTTTCCGAGTGAAGTGCAAATGTATGCATCTCTGTGCAACAACAGGCACGGCAGAGGTTACATGAGGTTTCACCACCATGTTCTAACTACTGCCTTGGAACCTATCCAACGTATTTTTATTATTACAAAGTTTATGCTATTTTACAAACCTGACCACAAGGCACATTAAGGAAAATTAAACTGTGCACATTATTAAGCGTCAGCAAAAGCAACACGATGTGAACTGTGTCAGTGCAATTGTGGGAATTATGGTGAGGACAAAGGGAATTGTGTGAATTGTGGCAATACAGGTGTTCATGCACGAGATGTACGATATAATTTGGAAGTCTGCATTTTATCATTCTTGGTCACATGAACTGACAGAATTCTATGTTTTCTGAGCAACGCCAGAATAGATTTTGTTAACACGGAGAGAATTAATTTGCCTGACTTGACCTCCCAATCAAAATGCTAATATTTACCCAAAAAATAAAAATTTTTTCCATTGCCTATCAAGTCTTGGGAAATTAATTTGTCCCGAGTTAGGTGGTTTAGTTTCTTTATTCTCCATTTTTCGAAGGGCCCAAAAAATTATTTAATAAATTTATTTCACGGGTTAAACCATTTTCCCCATGTTAATATTGACCCAACCAGAAACACTGTTCCTTTGAGTGCAACATGCCCATTGGTATAAATGGTATAAAGTAAGGATAAATCTATAAATGCTCGAATGTGCATAATAAAAGAAATATTCACCAACGACGTGTGGCGACAAACGATGTTAAAGAACATTTGTGATTAGCTGACTGACACGCGCGAAATTCTGCTAACTCAGGGTAAATTAATTTACCCTGACGGAGAGAATCAATGGATATGCTTCATTCCAAGAAACGACATTGTTAATTGGATCATTACTAACACGGGGGAAATAAAATAAAAAGAATGGAAAAACTATGTCCCTTTCGCAGTTCCATACTTTCTCGGCTCCGAGGGAATCTGAAAAATTTCCGATATTTTAGAGGCAATGTCGTTTCAGGTTTTTTTTCTTTTCTTTTATAACGTTGGAAAAAAGGGCCCCATTTTATTATCCGCACATGCTTTGGTCATATCGGAATTCATTAGTAGACAGTGGTTAGATCGTCCACTTCGAGGTGGATGGGTGTGGGATCAGTCAGTCAATCTATGTTTAGGTGCTACCGAAAACGTTAAAGAAAAAAGGTACTTGTTGTTGCCTAAGTCATGTCAACCGTATCTGTCATGACGACTCATACCGTTGACACACATTGCCATATTAATTGGGGGTAGCGTTACATCCTCTTCGCAAAAGGGATCTCAGATGCAGAGATTTATTACTCCCTAAATACTCATCACAAGATTTCCTGTATTTTATCATGGTATATGCCAACACACGTCAGAAACTGGGAACCAACTGTAATACTATTGTGCAGCTTTACTATATTTTACTAGTTTCAATCGTTTTTTTTTCAGCGTGTATTGAAGCAGGAGGAATATGCGCTGGGTTTTGTCCTGTGGGCAATTTCACCCGGGAAGTTGAACTCTCATGTGCGATACGACTCGGAAGATGTTGCGTGCGACAGTAAAAAGAATTACGTTGTTTTCATTAATTCTTATTGTCTGTCACAATACAGCTTGTCTATAACAGCAGTGTGGTTTCGATTCTCAGCAGAGCATTTTCCACCTGCTATGTCGCGTTATTAAAGTGCATCTGTCTGTCCCTGTTTAAAACGCAAATAAATCCCATAATATGCGGCCATATGTGTGGACTGCATTTATTTTAGCAAAACGGCTTTATGTTTTTATCGTTTAAACATGAAATCCGAACGATTGATAGTAAAAGACCTTCCAAGATGAGAACTGACCCCAGGAAACCACAACATTTATCAGTGAAAACTACCCTATAGAGCTGACATTTTATACATGTGTGAAGAATAAGCTGTGGAAGACGTTTAACAGAAGTCAGGTCCCGCCACGTCGAGATATCCGGGATCCATCCCGGGCCATACCAAATATTTCAAAAATGGTTCTTATTTTTGTCTCCCTTGGCGCCCAGGATTAAGAGGTTACAGCAAGGAACTAAATACTCCTCCTTTTCTGAAAAGTTGTCAAGTACGATGTAAAACGTAATCATACATGAAACCTCAGTTCCATATGGTTAAACAGTTCACTTCTGTCTGTCCATCTTTTAACCTGTCATAATTTTGTGGCAAAGCGATTCGTCTGAAGCAATGAAATTAAGGGATTTAGGCAGAGAATATCATGATAACTCACGTATGTGCCTTTTGTCTATTTTAAATATAGCTTTGCAAATAAAATCGTGAATATCGTCTTCATGTAGCTGTGTATTTCACTTTGGTTTTTACGATGAACCGTCGGTCCTTTTCTTAAGATAAACTTCAGTAGTTGGAATAAAAACCAATTGTTCGACTGTGTTTCTGTCAAACTGGATATAAAATTGAACAGGGGTAAGGACTCTGCAGTTCAACTTCTATTTTCGAAAACTGTCAATGAAATCAACTGTGGATCAGGAATACAGTAATACTGGCGCAGTGCAATGACCCGAAGCCAATGCGGTCGCTGTGGGTTTATGCTGGATTCCTCTCCGACCGTATGCGGGAAGATCTGCCAGCAAGTTGCAAGATGGTGGTGGGTTTCCCCCGGGCTCTACCCGGCTTCCTCCCACCTTAATGCTGGCCCCCGTCGTATAAGTGAAATATTCTTGTGTTCGGCGTAAAACACTACTCAAATAAATAAATAAATGGGTAATACACACATCACATTACAGAATACATAATACATATAAAAGGAAATAGATAAATAGGATTTGTTCCATTGTATTTTCAGATAATGTTTAGAAATAGGAGATCTTTACAGGCGGTACAGAGAGGTCCAAACAGCAAAAAAATCATACTGTTTTAACACTGATGTCTTTGTGTGTCACCTCAAGGTTTTATGAGAACAGATGTAGCGAACCATGTGACTCACTAGAGGGAAGAACGAAATAATGTGTAACTTTGAACTGCTTTCTTCAAGACGGGATAGAGTTTTAAAAGTTTCCCACTGTATCAACAATATCAACAACCAAAGGAAGGCCTGTTCATATGGTACAAGCGTCGTGATGATTTTTATTCTTCATAGAAAAGATGAGCGTAGAAAGAGAGATTGAAAAGACATAGTTCCGATGATCTTAATAATAATCCTTATTATTCAGGGTATGTTTGGAAAGCAAATTTTGTATAACAGCTTTGTTATAACGATCTTTACCCTGGCATGACATAGTCCGTTGATGTAGGCTATTGATAATACATTCGGTGGCCAAATAACCTTGACATATGAATTAAATCAGGTTCAGGATAAACTGTTCTTCAGACACAGTCATGACACTTTAATATATCAGGTCTCTCCTTTACTTCAGACTTCTTCGCGCGCACTACGGTACCTGGCCATAATAGTAAGTAACAATATAGCTGCAATGTTGTGTCACGCTTACAGTGTTAGAGGTTTCAGGACACCTCCTGCAGCTTTCTTTGGGGCGGTATTTGTTTAGTTGTTGCTGTTGTTACCTCTTGAAAAGGTTAATTCCCCGAAGACGGGAACTCTTTAGATGTACAAGTTGTATTCTTATGCAATGTTTATTATTATGTTTATCTAATATTTATTTATTTATTTCACTGGTGTTTAACGCTGTACTCAAGAAAATTTCACTTATACGACGGGGCCAGCATTATGGTGAGAAACTGGGCAGAGCCCGGTGCAAACCCACAGCCATGCGCAGGTTGCCATGTCTAGCAGGACACAGATACGATAGCCTTAAAGTCTTTGTTGGTACACATAGGTGACCGTTAGGATTGTGAATATAAAGGTCACTACAAGTGTATCTTTACAAGAGATCTAAAGACTCAGGCCACTTAGACAAGTGTGACACTTGTCTCATTACCACGCATCCGACCCTGGAGATCGGCAGAGATGCCCACCGCCACTTCCAATAGCATGTCCACCCACTTTGCCAACAACAACTCAAGGTTCATTCAGTAACTAAACATTTTCCACACACTTGTTGTTGAAAGGCTTTTTACGGATTAAGAGTAAATTCAAAGTTATGCTGAAAGAAAATACTAATTTGTTTTTGAGCACGGTATTAATGACGATCACAACGTACATGATGAGAAATCTAACCGTGTAAATTATTGTATGTGAGGGTAAGATGCACATTTATTTATTGGATTCGTGTTTTACACCGTACTGAAGAATATTTCACATATACGACGGCAGCCGAAATGATGGCAGGAGGAAACCAAGCAGAGTCCCGCTCAAACCCACGTAAGATGCGTAATGGGAAACCTAACTGTTCACATTATTATACAGCATTCTGAGTATTGCCAGAGCAGTTACGTCTGGACTGTAACTAACATTACCGCATCTTCCTGTATTTAATTGTGTGTATAAGTTGTTACTGTTTCAACTTTTGGTCGAATGGCTCGCAGGTAGACGTTTCTCCGCTCTCTAGCGGTACTCGTGTTTAACCAATGAACAATCACCGTGACCGAACTGAATAATGATTTTAGTTGCATTGCCGGAAATTTTGACTTACAAAGGCATCTGTTTCCAGGCAGTCAGGGTTCTACGAGCCTATATATAGACTTTGGCGTTGGATAAGTTCCTGAACTTAGTGCTTCCTTGATTTAGTAACTGATTTGTAGGGGGCAAAACAGACGCATAGTTTACCTCAAAAAGAAAACAAAAACAAAAAACAACAACAACAAAACCCCCCAAAAACAAACATTTGCCTTGAAACGTATATTTTGTCAAAGCGGCAACCACCCTTGCAAACACCGTGGGATTTCTCGGGTCGATGGTTTGAGGACAGTTTCCAACGGTCAGTACATCTCCACCGATGGCTTGTATTCGAATCGAATTCACTTGAGGTATGTCATACATGAACCTGACCAGTTGCAAAGGTTTGCGGGATATTTTCACTTCTACGGTTGCGACATGTTGTATGGGTGTTTGAAACAAGAGTGACCGAGGGAAATCACAGGGTTTTGGCACGTCACTGACGATGTTTCCTGCCAGTGACTTGCTGTCAAGTTGTCCTCATTGAACGTTATATAGTTCGCAAACGATCACACATAGGTGCTATGAACAGTTAATGCACTGATTCCCTGCCGAACTGAACGCGTAGGTTGAATGGTTTATCATAGCTTCGTAACTCTTCTCTGCATAACTGACCTTACACAAATGCTCATATTTTTGTGTGGAATTAGGAAAACGCTGGTGTATGGGCAACTAAACAGTAGAATCTAAAGCATAGAATCGGATATACCAATTAATGAGAAACAAATATTGAAAGATACTGTCTTCAAAAACACATAATCATACTTCATTTTATTTAGCTACACATTAAAAGAAGTAATTTTTGCATATGTGAGCAGTGGGTTATTGAAGAATTTCAACTTTTGTAATTATGCAAACCTCCAAAGTGTGTGTAATATTTAACTGGGATATAGAAATTTAAATTCACAACAACGACAAAGGTATAGGAATCCTATAGACAATGGGAATGGGGTGAGGGTGGTGGTAGATTGTTCAAGCCTTACTCTAAGACGTTTCCTTTTCTGAGAACACTTGCTTAAAATAACAGAATCTATGGGAGTGGCGAAGACGACGTTTTAATTTGCTGAGCAATAAAACACGTTAGTAACTATGAATAGAATTCTGAAGCTAACCATGTACATGTGACATTCCAGAATAAGCGCATAGAAAAGAAATAGATTAATAGCTTATGGTCCGTTGTATATATATTCAGATAATATATAAAAATGGGAAAGCCTGACTTGCAGGGCTCTTTAAGAAAAAACACGCGGCGCGAGAACTTGAGAACGCGATATTAATGCTAATCTCTCGCGGTTTTGCCAAATCTCGCATTCTCGGGTTCTTGAAAAGTGTGTGTTTAATAAGGCGTGGCTCGAGCAGGCGAGTGGCTGCATTTGTTTTCTATACAGAAGTATTATATAAATATTTTATGAGTACACTTACACACAAACATGTCACACAATGAAGGAAAATAAATACTCCAAAACATGTATCCCTGAACCGCTTTGTTCAAGGGGGGAAGGAGTTTTACGAGTTTCTCATTGCATAATACAGAAATATCAACAAGAAGAAAAGGAAGGTTTATGTACGTGACTCAAGTAACAAGGTGTTTTTTCTTCATGGAAAAGATGGACGAAGACAGGGAGACTGAAAAGACATTGTTCTGATAAGAAGTCTAAATCTCTATTATTCAGGGTATGGAAATACGTCGTCTATTTGGGTAGCTTACTGATAATACCATCGTTACCCAAATACGTGTATCTCTGACATTTGAAGTAAATCAGGTCTGGGATAAAAACTTTGTTTTTCACACACAGGTATGACATTTTAATATATCAGGTCTCTTCTTTACTTCAGATTTCTTCGTGCGCACTATGGTATCTATTTATATTAAGTAACAATAGAGCAACAATGTTGTGTTACACTCAATGTCAGGGGTTTCAGGACACCGCCGTACAGCGTTCTTTGGTGTAGCATTTTTTATTTTGTCATTGTTGTTGTCCCTTGAAAAGGTTAATTTCCTGACAAGAGGATCTCTTCAGATGTATAAATCGTATTGTTACTTAATGTCTAATAGAACAAATATACGATAAGCCTTTGTTGGCACACATAGGTAACTGTTTAGGTGACTGTAAAAAGGTCACTAGAAGTGGATATTTACAGGAGATCTAAGGACCTGGGCCACTCTGAGAACTCATCTTCAACAAACAATCCTGCCAACATTCTGCCTGCAACTGCTTCTTGAGCCAGACCATGAAGACGTTTTCTTGTTTAACTGTTATTGCCTGGTGTATCATACCGGGCGACGCCACACCCCAAGGTGTACGCATTCCAGCGAAGATTCACCTGGACTTGTTTCATCACAGCGCACACGACCCAAGGAACCAACACAGATGCCCACCCCCAGTTCCTTCAACATGTCCACCCACTGTGTCAAGCACTCCCCAGCGTCGTCCCAGTAAGTGAATGTTTTCTCCCGTTTTCATTATGACAATTATTTTCCGAGTGAAGTGCAAATGTATGCATATCTGTGCAACAACAGGCAGGGCAGAGTTTACATCTGGTTGCAGCAGCATGTTCTAACCACTGCCCTGGAACTTATCCAACGTGTTTTTATTATTACAAAGTTTATGCGATTTTATAAACCTGACCACAAGGCACATTAAGGAAAATTGAATTGAGCGCATTATTAAGCGTCAGCAAAAGCAACACGATGTGATTGTGTCAGTGCAACTGTGGGAATTATGGTGAGGACAAAGGGAATTGTGTGAATTGTGGCAATACAGGTGTTCATGCACGAGGTGTACGATATAATTTGGAAGCCTGTATTTTATCATTCTTGGTCACATAAACTTACAGCATTCTATGTTTTGTGAGTAACACCAGAATAGATTTTTATTAACATGGAGGGAATTAATTTGCCTGACTTGAGCACCCAATCAAAATGCTAATATTTACCCCCAAAATAATAATTTTTTCCATTGCCTATCAAGTCTTGGGAAATTAATTTGTCCCGAGTTAGGTGGTTTAGTTTTTTTATTCTCCGTTTTTCGTGGGGCCAAAAAAAATTATATAATAAAATTTTTTTCAAGGGTTAAATTTTTTTCCCCGTGTTAATATTGCTCCAACCAGAAACACTGTTCCTTTGAGTGCAACATGCCCATTGGTATAACTGGTATAAAGTAAGGATAAATCTATAAATGCTCGAATGTGTATAATAAAGGAAATATTCATCAGGGACGTGTGGCGACAAACGATGTTAAAGAACATTTGTGATTAGCTGACTGACACGAGCGAAATTCTGCTAACTCGGGGTAAATGAATTTACCTTTTTTTAGAGCGAGTGTCGTTTCAGGTTTGTTTTGCTTTTCCTTTATCACGTTTGCAAAAAGAGCCCGATTTTATTATCCGCACATGCTTTGGTGATATCGGAATTCATCAGTAGACAGTGGTTAGATCGTCCACTTCGAGGTGGATGGGTGTGGGATCAGTCAGTCAATCTATGTTTAGGTGCTACCGAAAACTTTAAAGAAAAAGGGTACTTGTTGTGGCCTGTAAGTCATGTCAACCGTATCTGTCATGACGACTCATACCGTTGACATACATTGCCATGTTAGTTACGTTGGACGTAGCGTTACATCCTCTTCGCAAAATCGATCACAGTTGCAAAGTTTTATTACTCAATTAATGCTCATCACAAAATTTCGTGTAATTTATCATGGAAAATGCCAACACACGTCTGAATGTGTGAAACTGGGAACCAACTATAATACTATTGCGCAGTTTTACTAAATTTTAATAGTTTCAATTGTTTTTTTCAGCGTGTGCTGAAGCAGGAGGAATATGCGCTGGGTTTTGTCCTGTGAGCAATTTCATCAAGGCAGTTGAACTCCCATGCCCGATACGACACGCCAGATGTTGCGTGCGACAGTAAAAAGAATTACGTTGTTTTCATTAATTCTTATTGTCTGTCACAATACAGCTTGTCTATAACAGCAGTGTGGTTTCGATTCTCAGCAGAGCATTTTCCACCTGCTATATCGCGTTACTAAAGTGCATCTGTCTGTCCCTGTTTAAAACGCAAATAAATCCCATAATATGCGGCCATATGTGTGGACTGCATTTATTTTTGCAAAACGACTTTATGTTTTCTTTTCGTTTAAACATGAAATCTGAACGATTGATAGTAAAGGACCTTCCAAGATGAGAACTGACCCCAGGAAACCACAATATTTATTAGTGAAAACTACCCTATAGAAGTGACATTTTATACATGTGTGAAGAATAAGCTGTGGAAGACGTTTAACAGAAGTCAGGTCCCTCCACGTCGAGATATACGGGATCAATCCCGGGCCATACCAAATATTTCAAAAATGGTTCTTATTTTTGTCTCGCTTGGCGCCCAGCGTTAAGAGGTTACAGCAAGGAACTAAAAACTCCTCCTTGTCTGAAAAGTTGTCAAGTACGATGTAAAACGTAATCATACATGCATCCTCAGTTCCATATGGCTAAAAAGTTCACTTCTGTCTGTCCATCTGTTAATCTGTCGCCATTTCGTGCCAAAGTGATTCGTCTGAAGCAATGAAATTAAAGGATTTAAGCAGAGAATATCATGATAACTCACGTATGTGCCTTTTGTCTATTTTAAATATGTCTGTCTAATAGTTTGTATATTAAAGAGTATATGGTTTTAATTTAATATAATTTTGTTGTAATTTAGGATAAGAGGGTTGAAAATAATAAAAGTAAAATGGGTGGGAAGTTTTCACCCATCGAAAAGATGACATGAGGTAAGCATAAAGAACCGTGATATATTGACTCACAATTAACACAATTAGTTGGTCATTGTGGTTCCGAGAATGTACTGTATGTGTTTATTTCCATTCTAGATTCATAGTTTCACATAGATTAAGCTCCAGCCACGTAAGGATTGAAAAGGGTATGGAATAGTGTTCGTTATATTTTAGAAACTCTTTTTTGCAGGAAGTGTGAGATGAAGAAATAGTGTACACCACAGAACCTCAAATAACCATATACTACAACAACAACATTTACCTGAGCAACGCTATGATATACGTGCCTCTTTTCTTCACTCTCGATTGGTACGTTATGTCTTCTATTTAGACATGTGCCTCAAAAAAGGTCCATTTTTTTCTTCGAATATTCCACATCAGCATACCAGGGTCAAAAATGGTGCCAAGCGAGCTTTGCACATACAATTGTGAAATTTGTCTTCAATGTAGCTGTGTATTTCACTTTGGTTTTTACGATGAACCGTCGGTACTTTTCTTAAGATAAACTTCAGTAGTTGGAATAAAAACCAATTGTTCGACTGTGTTTCTGTGCAACTGGATATAAAATTGATCAGGGGTAAGGACCTCTGCAGTTCAACTTCTATTTTCAAAAGCAGTCAATGAAGTCAGTCGTGGGTCAGGAATACAGTAATATAGTATTACAGTGAGAAGACTGTTGTAATTCTATGGAAAATGGGAAATTGGGATTCCATCGCCCGCTTTGTCCAAAATAATTCATTAATTTACGCGTAGTCTTCGTCAACAAAACAAGTTATGAATGTTGATAAGAATATTATAATTAGAACTGCGGAGCCTCAGTCGCTTACCGCGCTCGCGCAGCGCAATGACCCGAGGCCAATGCGGTCGCTGTGAGTTCATGCTGGCTTCCTCTCCGGCCGTATGCAGGAAGATCTGCCAGCAAGTTGCAATATGGTCGTGGGTTTCCCTCGGGCTCTACCCGGCTTCCTCCCACCATAATGCTGGGTTCAGTCGTATAAGTGAAATATTCTTGTGTTCGGCGTAAAACACCATGCAAATAAATAAATAAATGGATAATACACACATCACATTACAGAATACATAATACAAATAAACGGAAAAAGATAAATAGAATTTGTTCCATTGTATATTGAGATAATGTTTAGAAATAGGAGATCTTTACAGGCGGTACAGAGAGGTCCAAACAGGAAAAAATCATACTGTTTTAACACTGGTGTCTTTGTGTGTCATCTCAGTGTTTTATGAGAACAGATGTAGCGAAACATGTGACGCACTAGAGGGAAGAACGAAATAATGTGTAACCTTGAACTGCTTTCTTCAAGACGGGAAGGACATTTAAAAGTTTTCCACAGCATCAACAGTATCAACAACCAAAGGAAGGCCTGTTCATGTGGTACAAGAGTCATGATGATTTTTATTCTTCATAGAAAAGATGAGCGTAGAAAGAGAAATGGAAAAGACATTGTTCCGATAAGTAAGTCTCTATTATTCAGGGTATGTTTGGAAAGCAATTTTTGTATAACAGCTTTGTTATCACGATCTTTGCCCTGGCAGAACATAGTCCGTTGATGTAGGCTATTGATAATACATTCGGTGGCCAAATAACCTTGACATATGAATTAAATCAGGTTCAGGATAAACTGTTCTTCAGACACAGTCATGACACTTTAATATATCAGGTCTGTCCTTTACTTCAGACTTCTTCGCGCGCACTACGGTACCTGGCCATAATAGTAAGTAACAATATAGCTGCAATGTTGTGTCACGCTTACAGTGTTAGAGGTTTCAGGACACCTCCTGCAGCTTTCTTTGGGGCGGTATTTTTGATAGTTGTTGCTGTTGTTACCTCATGAAAAGGTTAATTCCCTGAAAACGGGAACTGTTTAGATGTACAAGTTGTATTGTTATGCATTGTCTAATATTTATTTATTTATCTGACTGGTGTTTAACGCTGAAACTTTCACTTATAGGACGGGGCCAGCATTATGGTGAGAAACTGGGCAGAGCCCGGTGCAAACCCACAGCCATGCGCAGGTTGCCATGTCTAGCAGAACGCAGATACGATAGCCCTACAGTCTTTGTTGGTACACATAGCTGACCGTTTAGGAAACTGCATATGAAGGTCACTACAAGTGTATCTTTACAAGAGATCTAAGGACTCAGGCCACTTAGACAAGTGTGACACTTGTCTCATTACAACGCACCTGACCCTGGAGACCGGCAGAGATGCCCACCGCCACTTCCAATAGCATGTCCACCCTCTTTGCCAACAACAACTCAAGGTTCATTCAGTAACTGAACATTTTCCTCACATTTGTTGTTGAAAGGCTTTAGACGGATTAAGAGTAAATTCAAAGTTATGCTGAGAGAAAGGACTAATTTGTTTTTGAGCACGGTATTAATGACGATCACAACGTACATGATGAGAAATCTAACTGTGTAAATTATTGTATGTGAGGGTAAGATGCACATTTATTTATTGGATTCGTGTTTTACACCGTACTGAAGAATATTTCACATATACGACGGCAGCCGAAATGATGGCAGGAGGAAACCAAGCAGAGCCCCGCTCAAACCCACATAAGGTGGGTAATGGGAAACCTAACTGTTCACATTATTATACAGCATTCTGAGTATTGCCAGAGCAGTTACGTCTGGACTGTAACTAACATTACCACATCTTCCTGTATTTCATTGTGTGTATATGTTGTTACTGTTTCAACTTTTGGCCGAATGGCTCCCAGGTAAACGTTTCTCCCCTCTCTAGCGGTACTCGTGTTTAACCAATGAACAATCACCGTAACCGAACTGAATAATGATTTTAGTTGCATTGTCGGAAATTTTGACTTACAGGCGTTTGTTTCCAGGCAGTGAGGGTTCTACGAGGCTATATATAGACTGGGGCGATGGATAAGTTCCTGGATTTAGTAACTGATTTGTAGGGGGCAAAACAGACGCATAGTTTACCTCAAAAAGAAAACAACAACAAGAAAAAACAACAACAACAACAAGAAAAAAGAAACAACAACAAAAAACAAACATTGGCATTGAAACGTTATATTTTGTCAAAGCGGCAACCACCCTTGCAAACACCGTGGAATTTCTCGGGTCGATGGTTTGAGGACAGTTTCCAACGGTCAGTACATCTCCACCGATTTCTTGTATTCGAATCCAATCCACTTGATGTATGTCATGCATGAACCTGACCAGTTGCAAAGGTTTGCGGGATATTTTCACTTCTACGGTTGCGACATGTTGTATGTTTGTAGGAAACAAGAGTGACCGAGGGAAATCACAGGGTTTTGGCACGTCATTGACGATGTTTCCTGCCAGTGACTTGCTGTCAAGTTGTCCTCATTGAACCTTATATAGTTCGCAAACGATCACACATAGGTGCTATGAACAGTTAATGCACTGATTCCCTGCCGAAGAGCGGAACTGAACGCGTAGGTTGAATGGTATATCATAGCTTCGTAACTCTTCTCTGCATAACTGACCTTACACAAATGCTCATATTTTTGTATGGAATTATGAAAACGCTGGTGTATGGGCACCTAAAATGTAGAATCTAAAGCATAGAATCGGAAATACCAATTAATGAGAAAAAGATATTGAAAGATACCGTCTTCAAAAACACATAATCATGCTCCATTTTATTTAGCTACACATTAAAAGAAGTAGTTTTTTGCATATGTGAGCAGTGGCTTATCGAAGAATTTCAACTCTTGCAATTACAAACCGCAACAGTTCGTGTAATATTTAACTAGAATATAGAAATTTAAATTCACAACAACGGCAAAGCTACTGGAATCCTATAAACAATGGAAATTGGGCTGGGGGGGGGGGGTGTAGAGGGTTCAAGCCTTACTCTAAGACGCTTCCGCTTCGGAGAACACTTGGTAAAACAATAGAATCTATAGGAGTAGCGAAGACGACGCTTTAATTTCCTGAACCCGTGACTGAGCAACAAAATACGTTAGTAACTATGCATAAAATTTATAAGCTAACCATGTACATGTGACATTCCAGAATAAGCGTATAAAAAAGAAATAGATTAATAGGTTATGGTCCGTTGTATATATATTCAGATAATATATAAAAATGGAAAAGCCTGACTTATAGGGCTCTTTAAGAAAAAACACGCGGCTCGAGAACTTGAGAACGTGACATTGGCGCTAATCTCTCGCGGTTTTGCCAAATCTCGCATTCTCGGGTTCTTGAAAAGTGTGTTTTTTCAAAGGCGCGCCTCGAGTGGCTGCATTTGTTTTCCATATAGAAGTGTTAAATAAATATTTTATGAGCACACTTACACACAAACATGTCACACAATGAAGGAAAATAAATACTCCAAAACATGTACCCCTGAACCGCTTTGTTCAAGTCGGGAAGGAGTTTTACGAGTTTCTCATTGCATAATACAGAAATATCAACAAGACGAAAAGGAAGGTTTGTGTACATGACGCAAGTATCAATATGTTTTTTTTTCATGGAAAAGATAGACGTAGACAGGGAGACTAGGAAGACAATGTTCTGATAAGTGGCCGAAATCTCTACTATTCAGGGTATGTTTGGTCAACAATGTTTGTATAACAGCTTTATAGTAACCATGTGTGGCCTGGAATGACGTCGTCTATATGGGTAGCTTACTGATAATATCATCGTTACCCAAATACGTGTGTCCATGACATTTGAAGTGAATCAGGTCTAGGATAAAAGTTTGGTTTTTGAGACACAGGTATGACATTTTAATATATCAGGTCTCTTCTTTACTTCAGATTTATTCGTGCGCACTATGGTTCCTATTCATATTAAGTAACAATAGAAGAGTGATGTTATGTTACACTCACAATGTCAGGGGTTTCAGGACATCACCTTACAGCGTTCTTTGGTGTAGCATGTTTTATTTTGTCGTTGTTGTTGTCCCTTGAAAAGGTTAATTTCCTGACAAGAGAAACTCTTCAGATGTACAAATCGTATTGTTACGTAATGTCTAATAGAACAAATATAGCATAAGTCTTTGTTGGCACACATAGGTGACTGTTTAGGTGACTATAAAAAGGTCACTAGAAGTGGATATTTACAGGAGATCTAAGGACTCGGGCCACTCTGAGAACTCATCTTCAACAAACAATCCTGCCAACATTCTGCCTGCAACTGCTTCTTGAGCCAGACCATGAAGACGTTTTCTTGTTTAACTGTTATTGCCTTATGTGTCATGTTGGGCGACGCCACACCCGACGGTATACAGATTCCAACGAAGATTCACCTGGACTTGTTTCATCACAGGGCACACGCCCCACGGGACCAACACAGATGCCCACCCCCAGTTCCTTCAACATGTCCACCCACTGTGTCAAGCACTCCCCAGAGTCCTCTGAGTAAGTGAATGTTTTCATTATGACAATTATTTTCCGAGTGAAGTGCAAATGTATGCATATCTGTGCAACAACAGGCAGGGCAGAGGTTACATCTGGTTTCACCAACATGTTCTAACGACTGCCTTGTAACCTATTGAATGTATTTTTATTATTACAAAGATTATGCTATTAGTACGGGCTATTTCATAAACGTGACCACGAGGTACATTGTGGAAAATTAAATTGTGCACATTATTAAGCGTCAGCAAGAGCAACACGATGTGAATTGTGTCAGTGCAATTGTGGGAATTATTGTGGGGACAAAGGGAATTGTGTGAAATGTCGCAATACAGGTGTTCATGCACGAGATATACGATATAATTTGGAAGTCTGCATTTTATCCTTCTTGGTCACATAAACTTACAGAATTCTGTTTGCAAAAAGAGCCCGATTTTATTATCCGCGCGTGCTTTGGTCATATCGGAATTCATCAGTAGACAGTGGTTAGATCGTCCACTTCGAAGTGGGGGGATGTGGGATCAGTCAATCAATCTGGGTTTGGGTGCTACCGAAAACTTTAAAGAAAAAGTGTACTTGTTGCTGCCTGTAAGTCATGTCAACCGTATCTGTCATGACGACTCATACCGTTGACATACATTGCCATGTTAATTACGTTGGACGTAGCGTTACATCATCTTCGTAAAGGGGATTTCAGATGCACAGTTTTATTAATCCCTAAATACTCATCACAAGATTTTGTGTAATTTATCATGGAAAATGCCAACACGCATCTGAATGTGTGGAACTGGGAACCAACTATAATACCATTGTGCAGTTTTACTAAATTTTAATAGTTTCAATCGTTTTTATTTCAGCTTGTATTGAAGCAGGAGGAATATGCGCTGGGTTTTGTCCTTTGGGCAATTTCACCAGGGAAGTTGAACTTTCATGTGGGATACGACTCGCAAGATGTTGCGTGCGACAGTAAAAAGAATTACGTTGTTTTCATTAATTCTTATTGTCTGTCACAATACAGCTTGTCTATAACAGCAGTGTGGTTTCGATTCTCAGCAGAGCATTTTCCACCTGCTATATCGCGTTATTAAAGTGCATCTGTCTGTCCCTGTTTAAAACGCAAATAAATCCCATAATATGCGGCCATATGTGTGGACTGCATTTATTTTTGCAAAACGGCTTTATGTTTTTATCGTTTAAACATGAAATCTGAACGATTGATAGTAAAAGACCTTCCAAGATGAGAACTGACCCCAGGAAACCACAACATTCATCAGTGAAAACTACCCTATAGAAGTGACATTTTATACATGTGTGAAGAATAAGCTGTGGAAGACGTTTAACAGAAGTCAGGTCCTGCCACGTCGAGATATCCGGGATCAATCCTGGGCCATACCAAATATTTCAAAAATGGTTCTTATTTTTGTCTCGCTTGGCGCCCAGCGTTAAGAGGTTACAGCAAGGAACTAAAAACTCCTCCTTGTCTGAAAAGTTGTCAAGTACGATGTAAAACCTAATCATACATGCATCCTCAGTTCCATATGGCTAAAAAGTTCACTTCTGTCTGTCCATCTGTTAATCTGTCGCCATTTCGTGGCAAAGTGATTCGTCTAAAGCAATGAAATTAAAGGATTTAGGCAGAGAATATCATGATAACTCACGTATGTTCCTTTTGTCTATTTTAAATATGTCTGTCTAATAGTTTGTATATTAAAGAGTATATGGTTTTAATTTAATATAATTTTGTTGTAATTTAGGATAAGAGGGTTGAAAATAATAAAAGTAAAATGAGTGGGAAGTTTTCACCCATCGAAAAGATGACATGAGGTAAGCATAAAGAACCGTGATATATTGACTCACAATTAACACAATTAGTTGGTCATTGTGGTTCCGAGAATGTACTGTATGTGTTTATTTCCATTCTAGATTCATAGTTTCACATAGATTAAGCTCCAGCCACGTAAGGATTGAAAAGGGTATGGAATAGTGTTCGTTATATGTTAGAAACTCTTTTTTGCAGGAAGTGTGAGATGAAGAAATAGTGTACACCACAGAACCTCAAATAACCATATACTACAACAACAACATTTACCTGAGCAACGCTATGATATACGTACCTCTTTTCTTCACTCTCGATTGGTACGTTATGTCTTCTATTTAGACATGTGCCTCAAAAAAGGTCCATTTTTTTCTTCGAATATTCCACATCAGCACACCAGGGTCAAAAATGGTGCCAAGCGAGCTTTGCACATACAATTGTGAAATTTGTCTTCAATGTAGCTGTTTATTTCACTTTGGTTTTTACGATGAACCGTCGGTACTTTTCTTCAGATAAACTTCAGTAGTTGGAATAAAAACCAATTGTTCGACTGTGTTTCTGTGCAACTGGATATAAAATTGATCAGGGGTAAGGACCTCTGCAGTTCAACCTCTATTTTCAAAAGCAGTCAATGAAGTCAGTCGTGGGTCAGGAATACAGTAATATAGTATTACAGTGAGAAGACTGTTGTAATTCTATGGAAAATGTGAAATTGGGATTCCATCGCCCGCTTTGTCCAAAATAATTCATTAATTTACGCGTAGTCTTCGTCAACAAAACAAGTTATGAATGTTGATAAGAATATTATAATTAGAACTGCGGAGCCTCAGTCGGTTACCGCGCTGGCGCAGCGCAATGACCCGAGGCCAATGCGGTCGCTGTGAGTTCTTGCTGGCTTCCTCTCCGGCCGTATGCAGGAAGGTCTGCCAGCAAGTTGCAATATGGTCGTGGGTTTCCCTCGGGCTCTACCCGGCTTCCTCCCACCATAATGCTGGGTTCAGTCGTATAAGTGAAATATTCTTGTGTTCGGCGTAAAACACCATGCAAATAAATAAATAAATGGGTAATACACACATCACATTACAGAATACATAATACAAATAAACGGAAAAAGATAAATAGAATTCGTTCCATTGTATATTGAGATAATGTTTAGAAATGGGAGATCTTTACAGGCGGTACAGAGAGGTCCAAACAGGAAAAAATCATACTGTTTTAACACTGGTGTCTTTGTGTGTCATCTCAGTGTTTTATTAGAACAGATGTAGCGAAACATGTGACGCACTAGAGGGAAGAACGAAATAATGTGTAACCTTGAACTGCTTTCTTCAAGACGGGAAGGACATTTAAAAGTTTTCCACAGCATCAACAGTATCAACAACTAAAGGAAGGCCTGTTCATGTGGTACAAGAGTCATGATGATTTTCATTCTTCATTGAAAAGATGAGCGTAGAAAGAGAAATGGAAAAGACATTGTTCCGATAAGTAAGTCTCTATTATTCAGGGTATGTTTGGAAAGCAATTTTTGTATAACAGCTTTGTTATCACGATCTTTGCCCTGGCAGAACATAGTCCGTTGATGTGGGCTATTGATAATACATTCGGTGGCCAAATAACCTTGACATATGAATTAAATCAGGTTCAGGATAAACTGTTCTTCAGACACAGTCATGACACTTTAATATATCAGGTCTCTCCTTTACTTCAGACTTCTTCGCGCGCACTACGGTACCTGGCCATAATAGTAAGTAACAATAAAGCTGCAATGTTGTGTCACGCTTACAGTGTTAGAGGTTTCAGGACACCTCCTGCAGCTTTCTTTGGGGCGGTATTTTTGATAGTTGTTGCTGTTGTTACCTCATGAAAAGGTTAATTCCCTGAAAACGGGAACTGTTTAGATGTACAAGTTGTATTGTTATGCATTGTCTAATATTTATTTATTTATCTGACTGGTGTTTAACGCTGAAACTTTCACTTATAGGACGGGGCCAGCATTATGGTGAGAAACTGGGCAGAGCCCGGTGCAAACCCACAGCCAGGTTGCCATGTCTAGCAGAACGCAGATACGATAGCCCTACAGTCTTTGTTGGTACACATAGTTGACCGTTTAGGAAACTGCATATGAAGGTCACTACAAGTGTATCTTTACAAGAGATCTAAGGACTCAGGCCACTTAGACAAGTGTGACACTTGTCTCATTACAACGCACCTGACCCTGGAGACCGGCAGAGATGCCCACCGCCACTTCCAATAGCATGTCCACCCTCTTTGCCAACAACAACTCAAGGTTCATTCAGTAACTGAACATTTTCCTCACATTTGTTGTTGAAAGGCTTTAGACGGATTAAGAGTAAATTCAAAGTTATGCTGAGAGAAAGGACTAATTTGTTTTTGAGCACGGTATTAATGACGATCACAACGTACATGATGAGAAATCTAACTGTGTAAATTATTGTATGTGAGGGTAAGATGCACATTTATTTATTGGATTCGTGTTTTACACCGTACTGAAGAATATTTCACATATACGACGGCAGCCGAAATGATGGCAGGAGGAAACCAAGCAGAGTCCCGCTCAAACCCACATAAGGTGGGTAATGGGAACCCTAATTGTTCACATTATGATACAGTATTCTGAGTATTGCTAGAGCAGTTACGTCTGGACTGTAACTAACATTACCGCATCTTCCTGTATTTCATTGTGTGTATAAGTTGTTACTGTTTCAACTTTTGGTCGAATGGCTCCCAGGTAGACGTTTCTCCGCTCTCTAGCGGTACTCGTGTTTAACCAATGAACAATCACCGTGACCGAACTGAATAATGATTATAGTTGCATTGCCGGAAATTTTGACTTACAAAGGCATCTGTTTCCAGGCAGTCAGGGTTCTACGAGCCTATATATAGACTGGGGCGTTGGATAAGTTCCTGAACTTAGTGCTTCCTTGATTTAGGTAACTGATTTGTAGGGGGCAAAACAGACGCATAGTTTACCTCAAAAAGAAAACAAAAACAAAAAACAACAACAACAAAACCCCCCAAAAAACAAACATTTGCATTGAAACATTATATTTTGTCAAAGCGGCAACCACCCTTGCAAACACCGTGGGATTTCTCGGGTCGATGGTTTGAGGACAGTTTCCAACGGTCAGTACATCACCGATGGCTTGTATTCGAATCCAATTCACTTGAGGTATGTCATACATGAACCTGACCGGTTGCAAAGTTTTGAGGGATATTTTCACTTCTACGGTTGCGACATGTTGTATGGGTGTTTGAAACAAGAGTGACCGAGGGAAATCACAGGGTTTTGGCACGTCACTGACGATGTTTCCTGCCAGTGACTTGCTGTCAAGTTGTCCTCATTGAACGTTATATAGTTCGCAAACGATCACACATAGGTGCTATGAACAGTTAATGCACTGATTCCCTGCCGAACTGAACGCGTAGGTTGAATGGTTTATCATAGCTTCGTAACTCTTCTCTGCATAACTGACCTTACACAAATGCTCATATTTTTGTGTGGAATTAGGAAAACGCCGGTGTATGGGCAACTAAACAGTAGAATCTAAAGCATAGAATCGGAAATACCAATTAATGAGAAAAAAATATTGAAAGATACCGTCTTCAAAAACACATAATCATACTTCATTTTATTTAGCTACACATCAAAACAAGTAATTTTTGCATATGTGAGCAGTGGGTTTTTTGAAGAATTTCAACTTTTGTAATTATGCAAACCTCCAAAGTGTGTGTAATATTTAACTGGGATATAGAAATTTAAATTCACAACAACGACAAAGGTATAGGAATCCTATAAACAATGGGAATGGGGTGAGGGTGGTGGTAGATTGTTCAAGCCCTACTCTAAGACGTTTCCTTTTCTGAGAACACTTGCTTAAAATAACAGAATCTATGGGAGTGGCGAAGACGACGTTTTAATTTGCTGAGCAATAAAACACGTTAGTAACTATGAATAGAATTCTGAAAGCTAACCATGTACATGTGACATTCCAGAATAAGCGCATAGAAAAGAAATAGATTAATAGCTTATGGTCCGTTGTATATATATTCAGATAATATATAAAAATGGGAAAGCCTGACTTGCAGGGCTCTTTAAGAAAAAACACGCGGCGCGAGAACTTGAGAACGCGATATTAATGCTAATCTCTCGCGGTTTTGCCAAATCTCGCATTCTCGGGTTCTTGAAAAGTGTGTGTTTAATAAGGCGTGGCTCGAGCAGGCGAGTGGCTGCATTTGTTTTCTATACAGAAGTATTATATAAATATTTTATGAGTACACTTACACACAAACATGTCACACAATGAAGGAAAATAAATACTCCAAAACATGTACCCCTGAACCGCTTTGTTCAAGGGGGGAAGGAGTTTTACGAGTTTCCCATTGCATAATACAGAAATGTCAACAAGAAGAAAAGGAAGGTTTATGTACGTGACTCAAGTAACAAGGTGTTTTTTCTTCATGGAAAAGATGGACGAAGACAGGGAGACTGAAAAGACATTGTTCTGATAAGAAGCCTAAATCTCTATTATTCAGGGTATGGAATTACGTCGTCTATTTGGGTAGCTTACTGATAATACCATCGTTACCCAAATACGTGTATCTCTGACATTTGAAGTAAATCAGGTCTGGGATAAAAACTTTGTTTTTCACACACAGGTATGACATTTTAATATATCAGGTCTCTTCTTTACTTCGGATTTCTTCGTGCGCACTATGGTATCTATTTATATTAAGTAACAATAGAGCAACAATGTTGTGTTACACTCAATGTCAGGGGTTTCAGGACACCATCCTACAGCGTTCTTTGGTGTAGCATTTTTTATTTTGTCATTGTTGTTGTCCCTTGAAAAGGTTAATTTCCTGACAAGAGGATCTCTTCAGATGTATAAATCGTATTGTTATGTAATGTCTAATAGAACAAATATACGATAAGTCTTTGTTGGCATACATAGGTCACTGTTTAGGTGACTATACAAAGGTCACTAGAAGTGGATATTTACAGGAGATCTAAGGACTCGGGCCACTCTGAGAACTCATCTTCAACAAACAATCCTGCCAACATTCTGCCTGCAACTGCTTCTTGAGCCAGACCATGAAGACGTTTTCTTGTTTAACTGTTATTGCCTTATGTGTCATGTTGGGCGACGCCACACCCCAAGGTGTACGCATTCCAGCGAAGATTCACCTGGACTTGTTTCATCACAGCGCACACGCCCCACGGAACCAACGCAGATGCCCACCCTCAGTTCCTTCAACATGTCCACCCACTCTGCCAAGCACTCCCCAGCGTTGTCCCAGTAAGTGAATGTTTTCTCCCGTTTTCATTA